>RJWH01001994.1:0-281199 GCA_004363575.1 Solenodon paradoxus | reverse complement strand
GTTCTAGAGGCTCATTTCCCTTTGTCTTCTGGTAAATTAGCACTTAGTTAGATCAGCAGGACTGAGTTAAACCTAATAGAAGAACAAAACTGATGGAAATGAGCTCTGAATACACCCACTCCTCCTTTGCTAAGTAGTTTTTCTCTACTACATAGCCAGCTAATGTTCCCTCTCTCTGCTCCTTAGAAACAGATAGCATATGAAGTTAGTTCTCCATAAGGCTGTTGCCTTTCATTCTTTAATTTCAACCTGAATTATTCATTTCTTTGGGGACAGCATTTCTCAACTATCCTATCCAATAAACTCCTTCCCACTTATTATACTTTAAATTATATTTTTCTCTTTCATAGACTTAGGAATATTTCTCATTAACTCATTTTCTTATTTCTTGCCGCCTGCTTTTTATGCAGTGTGGCCCTTATGAAAGTAGAGGTTATGTCTGTTTTATTCCTCTTATTCTAAGTGCCAGAATAGATGTTCAGTATATTTGTTAAAAGACTATATACAAAGTAGTTTCAAAATAATAAAACATTGTAAATATTGTTAGGATGATAACCATCAAATAGTCTATCGTCCTGATAAATTTTGTGGTGTGAAATTTGCAAAATATTTTATTTCCTTAATTTTCCATTTTCATACCTTTGCCTGATTTTTTTAGTTGATTAATTTATTAGTAGGAGGATGTATTTGTACTGGTGAAAAAAACACCTGAAGTGAAAGAAAACAGAAAAATTGATTATAGCTAGATAAATTGACATAATCGTCCTAGTGAATAAGCAAGCAGGATATTCAAGGACATGTGTAGCCAACTATATACTAAGGCATGATGGGATACAAATAGCACTAATTTACTCAGTTCAATGGATCAGAGTCCTGACATTTATGTAGAACTTTATAATAGAGTCAGCCATGAAGCTTCTGTCAGCAAATATGCATATATCTCTGTGTTTACATTCATTATTGGATACATTTATAGTACAATGGAAAGATTTCTCTTCTGCAATAGAAATAATATGACACATTATTTTTCATAAGTCTGTGGCAATCAGTAAAGAACAAACAAAAGGAACAGAGCAATATCTTGAAAATGCGCATAAAATTGCTTGGGATTTAGGTATTTCAGAAATGTACAGTACAGAAATAGTTAGCTGCTTTCAATTTGATATGCCCAAAATTGAGTAATTTCCTTGAACATAGATTTTGGAAATTTCTAGGCATAATAGTGTAGAAGCAACAATTCATGTGTATTCATTATGCAGTGTGAAAAACTAGCTGATCTGAGGTATCAGAATTAAAGAGGCATTATTTCTAGTACCTAAGAATGAACTGTTTATTTTTGCCATTGGTACCAGTGTTTGTTGGTTTGTTTTTGTGTAAATTCTTCAGTATTTATTCAGGAACTGAGCAAATTTGGACATGGAAAGAAATAGCTTTAGGAGTTATCTGTCTGTGACATTCTGGCTTTGACATTGGACAAGACTCACATGGTTTAATGCTTATCTTCTTACTTTTTAAGAATAATGACTAATATGTGGAAGAATGCTGAACCTACACAGAGATTATTTTGTAAATCAAAGTTACCTCAATAAATATTGAATTTACAAAGGAACAATGATTAAAGATACTGTAGTCTGCCTCTATTAACCAGTCTAATATTTAAAAGTGTCTTCAGTTTCCCATTGCAAATATATATTTGCCAGACACAAATTCAGAAACAATTTGTTTCTTCATTTCTGAATACAGAAACCTCACCCTAATCCTTCCAGAAATTGTCAATCTTTGCCTTAGCGTGTCTATATAGTAACCAAGTCCTTTCCTTAGGTCAGTGAGGCATGATTTGAGTAATGGGGATGCTTTAGATATTAGGCATGCTATGTAGTGACCATCTTCCTTCTGTTCTTTTCTGGTTTTCTAGTTTATCATCTCCAACTAGAAAGATGTGTACAAATCAGTGTAGACTGCTTTTTGCTGCCATATTTTTCTATGACTTGATGCCTATAGGTAATAGATTTTAGATACAGTCATCATGCGTTTGCTTACTTTATTATTGTTTACTGAGAACTAATTGTATAAAGGAGGTATGCCCAAAAGATGGAGTGATTTAAATCCCTTGGGATATTTCTCTTAGGATAGAGAAACAACTTCTGTGATCATAGAACTTCTAAAATTCAAGATTGTGTGTGTTTGGTGTGAGGGGTAGATCCCCTTTTCCACCACTCTTCTTTTATCATTGTGAGTACATCTGCATATCCTATTCTGGGTAAGAAAGGACAATAAGGTGCTAGTAAATAGTGAGTGATGGTGGAAAGAAATTCCAAATAGTAACAACGTTTGTTCCCTGGAACACCTATTAGAACTATTTGCAGTAGTTGTTAGCAGATGGCATTGGCATATGTGAAAAGTTAAGTTCTTTTTATGTGACAAAATGGTTGAGGGCTGGAATAAATGAAGATACCAAATCCATTTTTTGCCAGCTATTTTCTTTAGACAAAGTTATTTGCAGCTATTTAACAAAGCTATTCAGTTATTTGCTCCTCTGTGAAATAGAAATGATAACATCTATTTCATAGAATTGCAATGAAAATTAAATGGGCTAATATTTAAAACACTTAGAATACTGCCTGATACATAGTAAATAGTCAGTAAATATTAACCATCATTATATGTTTTAGTTGTGAAATCAGCTTACTACTAGGGAACATGCTTAAGCATTTTGCTTGGACTGTGAAAGCCCAAGCTGGCACCATGTCCTACATCTGTCAAAGTATTTATTATTCTGTATCTATTTGCATAACTTGCTTGGCTGTTTTTAAATGCCAACATCAGATTGTGTTATTTTAAGTATAGTTAAGTAGAGTCACTATAATTCTGAGTGAACATAAATTAAAATGACCTTTGCTCTTTTTACCTAAATTTTAAATAAACATGACTTTTTTTTTAAATCCCTCGGCCTTGGATCTTGAATGTCATCTGTAGGCTTTTCCATAGTTGCCCCATTAGCCACCTGAGCTCCAAGAATTGTATATGTATTTTAAAAGACTTTTTTCTATCTGTAAAAAAAATTCCCATGGAATTATTTTTATCATTACCCCAAACTAAATTGAAACCTGGTTTCTGCAGTGGCTTTTTACACACAGCAATAACTCTACTCATTGAACAATGCTTTTTGCAGCACTCTTATTTTACTCAAATTTACTTTAGAAGTTATACTGCAAATGTAGTTTATAATGGGTTAGAATGACCTAAATCAGACAAATCTTGGAATCATTAGCATAATTTTTCATGTTTTAACAAAACAAAAGGATTTATGTTCTAAAATTTAAAATTGACTATCATGTCAAATATACTTTTATATTTGTTGACTAGCATGCTCACTGCATATCAGCAACAGTTGAATTGTTGAGGGTACAGTTGAGAGTGAAACAATTTCATGAACATATAAAGACAGGAGAGAATTAACAATGAGTCTATTGAGAGCTGTTTTCCCAGTATGAGTCGGATGTTGGTAAAGTGAGAAGCCACTGAGGGCAAGAAAAATAATTCTGAGATAAGGTGATGCTTGAGCTGAGAGTTTATGGAGGATGAAAACAATGAAGGGGGCATTTGATATAAATATAAGGGCCTCCAGGCAGAAGAAGCCATAGGCAGTAAATCAGAGAGTGAAGAGAAAATATTCCTTTGAGGGGACCAGCAAGAATATCAGTGGTGTGAAACTCAGTGGAGAAATCTTTTAAGCACGTGGCTAATATGAAGTCTGGAGATTATGTAGGCACCGACCCAAATGCAGACCAAGGGTGGTTTTGTGTTTTTGTGTTTTCTGAAGGAAAGAGAGAATCATGGAAAGGTTGTAAAGAAAAAATTTTTGTTTTGAATTTGCATTTTAGAAAAAGTCCCCTGGCAGCCCAAGTTGAAAATAAATTGGAAGAAAGCCTGGTTAGAGGAAGGAAGCCAACTAAAAGGCTATTATGATGGAGAATACTATGAAATAAGTCAGTGAGTATAAGAATGGAAAAGAGAAATGCAAAAGTATGTAGAAGGTAAAACTAGTAGAACTTAGTTACTGATGTCAGTCTGAGTGGAGAGAGTCAATATTAATTTCCAAAACTCAGGATGGTGTTACTGCCCTCTGCTGACAGGGGCGAGGGTATAGAAAAAGAGCAAGAGAGATTTATTTCTTCTCAATCAGATGTTAAAATTTATATAGCCCTGTATACCCCAGAATTTCCTAGTAGAGATAGATAACCAGGTGATCATTAGAAACCCAGATTTTTAATTCATAAAATATAGTTAGAAAGCAAGGAGACCAGAGGCATCAATGTATTTAAGATTGTTTACTGTGGACATGTGTATGTTTATATAATATGTTGTAAAAGTATGTGGTTTGAATGAAAATGAGGGGAAAAAAGGCTCTTTATAGGACATTCATGAAATACCATTATTTAAAGTGTCAGGAAAAAAGATTCTTAAGAGGTAGACATAAAAATGTAAAAAGTGGAAAAGTAATGCCATTGAAACTAAGGAACAAGAGTAGCTAAGACAGACCTTATAAATACATTGACAATCTGAAAACATACACACCGGATTGTTAGTAGTGACTACCTCTGGGATGTAAGGTTAAAGAAAATGACAAAAGAACTAGAAATCTTAATTTTTATTTGAATTTTAAGATAAAAAACTTGATACCTCTGTATTCCATTTGATACTTCTTATGAGCTTGTAATTATTTCATAACTACAAATAAACTCAAGACCTGCCCTAGTAGCTAAGGTGTTAAGTTGGTGTCTAGGGCATAGACCATGTAAAGTCCAGGACCCAGGTTCATAACCCAGGGCACCAGGGGAGTAACCAGAAATGAATAAATAAAAATGCTTCTTACTCCCCTCTCTCTCTCCCTTCTGCTCAGTTCCTGCCTGCCTTCCTTTTTCTTAATTTTTTTTTAAAAACAACACAGAAGTAATGTTAAAATGTTGGCTATAGTCAATTGAAAAAGAAAAATAAGCCCACTAAATAAGCTTAATCAAACTGAAAAGGAAAGAAAGGGCAAGATGAGTGGTCAACTATGTCATAGTGCAGATAGGTAAAAAAATATTAAGACTGACAGCAACCTTTTAACTTGGTATTCTGGTTTGGTCACAAGTGACCTTATTAAAAACAATTTCATGAAAGCTAAGGCCAGAAGCTTTCTACAGTTGTTGGGAAGCAAAAAATAGGCACATGAAGAGGTGCCTTAGTCTCTCATCAATAAAAAACTTGCAAGTAAAGGAAGAGAAAAGCTGTATAGATAGGAAATTACAATCAGAGGTGAGCGAACTGTTTGCTCAAGATACCAGTGGCGGCAAGAAAAGCATCCAACAAGCTCCCTTAGTCATGGAAGTTTATGTGAAGAGCAGTTGACTTGTGGGCCCCCAGTCATTCCAGACGTCAACTTTCCAGAAAAGGAGATTTTCAGTTAGTTTAATAAGGAATTGAAGAAAGTCAGTCAACAAGATTTCTTAAAGGAAATTCATTTATATTTTGCAGATAGATAGCAAAGGCAAATGTTGTAGTATAGAAAAATGTTAAACACATTCTGCATAGAAAAGATATAGAAAAATGTTAAAGTGCTTATTAAAGGAATGTATCCTTAATTTGGAAAGTAAACCCAACTATTTCTGGGAATAAAGGTTCATACAAAAAAGCAGAACTTTATGTGTTCCAAAGCTTAAGCTGCCTGATAGATTTTAAATGTATATTCACACTGGAAAACTTTGTATACAATAATATAAAGTAGTAAATTTATTCCTTTTTTTTTTTTTTTTTCTCTTTTGAAGCCGAACAACAACTTATCCTTACACCGAAACACAGATGTATAGCCAAAACACTGGAGGAAATTACTTTGATACTCAAGGGAGTTCTGCACAGGTGACTACCGTGGTCTCGTCCCACAGTATGGTGGGCACTGGTGGGATTCAGATGGGCGTCACAGGAGGACAACTCATCAGCAGCTCTGGAGGAACCTATCTTATAGGCAATTCAATGGAGAATTCTGGTCACTCTGTGACACACACCACTCGCGCCTCCCCAGCGACAGTAAGTATTTGAGTTTTTGTTGCGTTCAACTTTTGGACAGCCTCTTTTGTATATTTTCCTGTATAGAGGGAAAAAGCAAACTGGGATGGGTTAAGAATGTGTTCAGCAGTCTTCGTACTTTGGTGTTATCCAGATTGTAGGACATGTAGTATGTAGAAATCTACTTAAATGTACCCCACAATTATGTGAATTAGACTTTGTTTTAATAACTGAAAGTAAGAGATGAGTCCTTAATGTTAATTGTAATGTTTTCTTCAGTGATATTCAGTAAAATATTTTAAATTTCCATTGAAGAAACTTTTATATTATGCTGATTTCTACTGTTTATGAGAGAAAAACTAAGAGGTAATATAGGAAATAAAATACAATTTAGTTTGAAGTTTTCATGTCTCTCACCAATAACATTTATGCCAGCTCATTGCCAGAGAAGTTATTTTATATAGGGCTACGTTTTCCAGATGTCAGACATTTAAGTTTGGCCATATTCACATGCCACCTGTACTATTATTTACTTAAGATGTACTTTTAGTTATTTCACTTTTAAAATAGAAACCCAGGAGTAATTTTTTTTAGTGCATATTATAATCCATACTTAAGTTGTAAATTTAAAATGTTTGCTTATATGTCTATTAAAGTTATTTTGCATTTTACCAGAGATATACTCTATGAAACACTAATCTAATTGATTCCAGTAAAAAATACTTGTGTTGGCTCTCATCATAGCTGTGAACAAACTCTACCCTAGGAACACACCACCATATTTCAATTTTCAAGTTTTTTAGGTTTAATAAATATATTTATTTTGACACAGTTTATTTTTATGTGTTGAAATGTCATAGCAACAAAGAATGTTGTGCAGAATTTCATATCATCAAACTCTGTAACCTGAGCTTTAATTTTCACCTAAACTAAGCATGTAAAAGAAAATAATCACTTAAAACCACCTGGCTAAAGAAATCATAGAATTGATTTTCTAAATGTTTCGTTTAAAAGGGATTTGGGAGTTTGAATTAAGTATATGCAACTCCTTTTTTATCATCATACCATGTATATCTCTAGCTTGTTCTTTTAATTAAATAGAAGTAGAAACAAATTTGATAAAAATGAGAGATTGTGCACTTCTCATCTATGAATTTTCTTTGAGATAATATGTACTTGGTAAGTATCTTATATATACTCTTTATGTTGGTAATGATTACATGTGTTCATATTTTCATCATTTAGTACCTTTTTCCTAATGCATTTTTGAGGTTCTTTTTTTTTTAATTCACTATTTTATACTAGCATTAGTACAGATGACTAACCATTCTGAGTAGAGAGTTCCTTTTTAATGAATTTTTGTTTTTGAAGTTTATCATGCATGAATTTCTAAGCATTTGTTACCCTTTTAATAACTATGACATTTGTAAACCTTCTAGTCACACTAGCATATGTATGTAGATTAGAAGTGAAGTCAGATTCTCTCTAGACTTCAGTTTCCCTACTTACTAAATAAGGAGGAATTAGGTATACTAAATGATCCCTTTATTTCCTCCCATGTTTAAAATCATAATATTTACAAAAGAGCTGTAACATATTCTAGATGTAAAAATAGCTATATCTTTAACACAAAAGAAAAAGCACAATAGTCGCCAGTACTTTAGAGCATTCCTGATCAAGGTTACCCAGAATGTCATTTTAAATGGAGAGGAAAGTATTCATCCAGGCCTTAGGAAAACTAAAAACAGGGATAGTGAGTCCTTTATGACTTTCATTTTTCCCACCCTTTCTCATGTTGGCATATCATATCTTCCATATCCTTTTCCTATTTCACCATTTCCGGCCATTTCTATTTATCTTCACAATTATTTCTGGCTACATCTTCGTCAATTGTGAATTTACTTGTTCTGTTTTATCATTGATTGAACTAACTTGAATATTCTAGGTTATATAAATATAATTGTAGACATTTACAGGGTAACTTTTATAGTTTTATTTCTTTCCTTTTTCTTGGTAAAAGACATACTTCCATTTTTTATATAGAAGTATGAAAAATGGCATCATTCCTTAAGTTATCCATTACACAAATTTGATGGATGATTTTTATTGCATTAGTTGGTAAATTAATAACAACTTGGAGTAATGGAAAACTATTTTAAAAACAAACCACTAATTCATAGTATTAATTCTATGTATAAATTAAAAGTTAAATAAAAATATAGAGTTGCCTAGAATAATAAAGTTCACTCATTGCACATATAATAGAGGTATAAATAGATATATTATCTAAAAATACATCTAATACTTTGTTATCTTGCATTTATTACCAAAATTTGTATTTGATTTATATACCCCTCTCAATTATGCCAGATTTTCATCCACATCATTCACAGTGAGGAATGACATTGTTTACAATTTTGTTTACAATTATAGTAAAGTCAACCAAGTTTAAGTGTCTTGAAACCTATTTAAGATTTCCTATTTTCTTCCTCTTGTTTTAGAGTGTTGATAGCTTTCTAGTTGTTTAAATTCCTAGAAATTAAGCTTTTGGTAGGTGCCACATCATTAAAGGGTATTTGCGTGATTTTTTTATGTATTTTTTCATTCCTTTTAGATCCTTACAGAGAAGGTGTGCAAACCCAGTCCTTGGCCAAGACTCAAGTCTTTTCTTTCTCAACATCTTGCCAGGCTGCCATATCAGTTTAGTTATCTTACTCTTCTTTAACTTTGAATTTATTACTCATAGCATATTTGATGCTACAAATGACTATGTAAGAGTAACCTATGCTAGGGCTGTTAATTGGGTTATTCTTAAGAGCCTCTGTAAGTGAAACACATGGTCAGCTGGTTCAGCTGCTGGCGAAAATGGTGAAGTGAACAGTGCAAACCTAGCACCTTTTCTCAGTTCCTGGGTAGCTGGTTTTCTGCTCCTGTTCCTAGAATAATTCCCTTGACACTTATTTTTCTCATTTGACCTGTGTCTGTATAGAAGTGCATTCTTGTAAATTTATTAGTAATAATTTCCTACCACAAAGAGAAGTTTACCCCTATGTACAAGTCAGATTCTCGAGATATTCCAATGAGAAAAGGTAATGATTTGAAATTGAAACCACTACTAAGGAAACGAATTAGCACTTGAAAGATATATTTACCTAGTATAATGTTCACTATAAGCCCACTTGTCTTATACTGGAAAGATCTCTGAATCATTAATGGAAAATTTTTAGTTGAGCATATTTAGTGTTATAACTTTAAATGAAAAGAATATTTTACATTAAATATTTTAGTATTTCATTTTTTTACCTTATGCATTATAGAAATTTTCAGTTTTCAAAGTACCTACAAACATTAGAATTTTCTGAAAGATTGATTCAGTTAAACAAATTAAATTTTATATGATGATTATATTATGGTACGAACTACCAGTATTCACACTGGTCAAAATACTACTTTTCCATTTACTTCCTGTGCGCTCTTATTTGGTTTTATACATATATATGTATATATGTGTGTATGTGTATTTTGCTTATATAAATATATGTATACTTAAATTTTTAAATGCATTTCCTGCTGAATGTTAAATAAGAATTTTCAAAAATGTTGTGTAGCATTTTAATTAGAACACTGTATATAAGATTAGCTAAGTTTCTACTACTTGAATAAATGTTTTACATTTCATTAATGCTAGGAATCTGTTTACTGTTAATATTTCAGTAGCACAGAGACATTAAAGTAAGAATTGGCTGCAGTTATAATTTTGACTTTATACTTTGATCTTCCTTCTTCCTACTTCATCGTTTTCCCTTATCTTTATTCATTTGAAACTCTTATGTTTCTGTATAACTATATGATTTATAGAATCTTGCAACTTTGGAATCCAAACATAGTTTATGTTTGAGGATCAACAATTTATCATTGACGTTAGTGATATTTTTTTACTCCTCACATCATAGTTTATCTTATACAAACAATTTGTTTTAAGGAGCTTTATTTACTCATCTGTCCATAAAATAATATTTGTATTCTTTTAATTAGATGGTTATTTATTGATTTTTTCCCTCCCTATTAACTAAGATTACAATAATCATTTTTTGAGACCTTGATATAATTTTTTACACCTTTCTATATTTACTTTTAATAATTATATATATATTAAATAACTCTTGCTAAAATTGGATGCCACCAGGGGCGTAAGGCAAATGTGTTGAAAGCAATATTGTTCACATCTCTACCTTTTAGGATTACTGTAAAATAGTGTCATTTATTTTAATTATTTGGAGGAAAATTTGAGTGTCAACCTGCTACTACTTAAGTAAAAGTTTGTCCTAGCTTCTATAATTTATAAAAAGTTAAGAATTCTCTTTAAAATTGTAGATGCTTTTTTTCTTTATTGTTGTGTTTACATGCTTATGGATTTGGTACAAGAGAATGCTTTTCTGAGATGTTTATCTCAGAAAGTGATTTTGCTTTCTCTTTCCTCTATTGCAGTGGTAGCCATGGCTATTTGTTTTGTTTAAAATTTTTTATTATTATAGTTATACAAATTAGTTATACATTCTTTAGTTCACAATTCAAAAGATATGATAAATTGCATAATGGAGTCTTCCTCTCACAACCCTGTTTCTCATTTTTTTTATCTTCAAAGGACTTGATGTTATCATATCCTTTGAGTATCATTTAAGATAAATTAGAGATAACCTCTAGAGATCCAGTATTCTAGAGGTACTCTGAATATCAAGAGAGAATGTCTCCTTCTTACCATTTTGTATACAAATGGTAGCAAACACTGCATCTTGCTTTTTTTCACCACAGTATGTCTCTCAATGGTCTCACAAGTATGTCTCTTTTCGTATCAGTACTTGAAGTGTTTCCTTATATTGATGGGGAATGACAATATTAGAGGAGCTGGACTGCCTATCTATCTTACCAAATGAAAGAAAAATGTTAAAATAATGTTAGATTGTTGATTATGGGTATATAGAGACAGAAAATCATGTAATCACATAAGATGAAAACTTTTAATTTGAAAATATGCATGAAAGAAAATCTTTCTAGAAGTGTGCATTCATTATGAATAAATCAGTTTCTTTTATTTTAGAGAAGTCATCTCTAATTAGCCTCAATGATTTAAAAAAAAAAAAAAAAAGCAAACTTACTCCTTTTATACTTACTTTGGCAGGAACATGTATGTCTATTATGCTCTTAGCATTTTCTTGTGTCCTGTTTTCCTTGGCCTACATAAGCCCTCAAATGAAACTCCTCAGGGAGAGTACCATGAATCTTCTGTTGTATGAACTAAGTCTTAAATTGACTGGAGGTTCTGGGACTTTATTTTTAAAGCACTTAATAATAAAGCATGACTTTAAATGACTAGTCGTCTCCATTGTTTCATCTGTTTTCCATTCAGCAGTCAGTCAATTCCACACTGCTCCAGCTTTAAAGGTGGTAAGATATAGAGGCAGTAATTTTATGGTTAAAACAGTTCACTCCTAGAAATATTGATGAACTAGAAGGTTAAAACAAACAGAATGATGGGAGCTTTTAGCCTCTCTTGAACATACCCAATGGATTCCTCTGTATTTCTAAAGCATCATAATAATGAATTATTTTATTTTTTAACTGTTTCATCCTGAAATAGCATTTCATAACACAGGTGTGTTATAACATAAAAAAATGACTAGATTCTTTTTCATGTAAAATCCAGATTAGGAGGGTTTAATATTTGTCAATTTTATTTATAAATTGTGTGGAAGTAGCTATGTTTCAGGTGACCTTTATATTTACAAATATTTGCAAATTAAATTTACAAATAAAATTTCAAATTAATTTACTAGTTTGAAATAGCTGTAGATTTTGAAGAAGATAAACCACTAGTATTTTGCTCATGGAGACAAAGTAATTCCAATATAATATACAATGCATTGATAGCAAATTAAAATAAACATTAAGCTGTGAGTTTCATGAATCAATATTAAACCCATAAAATGTTAACAATGATTCATCTACTGGCCCTTGCCTTTTACTTTTATGAGGGAAATACAACATAATGCCTATGACCAGTAGTCAGTTTCAAATGAAAGAGGATTCTCCATATTCTCATGTTTATCATTTCATCCCCCACAATGCATGTGATTTGATACCACTTTCTAAGCTGTAAGTACAGTTTTGTTTTTTAGCCATAGAGTTAATCTGATTTCTTTTAAAGTCTGATTATACTGTGTTTGGCTATAAAGTCTGACTATACTGTGTTTGGCTATAACTATTATGGTTAGTAAATTTTTTAAGCTATGAGTTGTGTAATCTAACTAGCTATAGACCGTTAGAAGTAATTTTAAACACTTATGTTAAATTTACTTATTATAAGTTTAATAACCTTCCCCTATGCATTGTAAGAAACAAAAATGTGATTTTCATGCTTCCAACTTTGCAAGAAAGATGTAATTACATAAGAGAAGGAAATAAATTATAAAAATAGAAGATAAAAGAGATCAGAATTTACAGATGATATGATGGTATACCTCATAAAAATCGCAGAGAATTCAATGAAATACTAAAATAAATAATGAGACACTTTAGTGAGATGACTGGGTACACAACATACAAATAAGTAGTTTTGTAAATACAAGCAAAATTAGCTAAAAATATTTCATTAATAGTAAATTTGAAATATACTAGGTAATAAGCTAATCTCATATGTGCAAATCCAGCCACTGAATACAACTTTTTAAGTTTCTAAAGGACCCAAAAATGTTTGACTAATTGAAAGAAATTTCAGTATCAGACATATTCAATCTTCCTAAATTAACTTAAAATATTTCAACATGATCTTAGTCAAGATAACCAGTAGTTATTTTCTTTTACAAGGCGTATTTAAATAAGTAAACATACAAGAATAATGAAAAATTTTTTTAAAGAAAAAACGAGAGTGGATTAGGGAGGAAATGTAAGTTATTAAACTTATTTTAAAAAAACTACAGTAACTGGTGTTCCCTGGTAAACTAATGATTTGGTCAGTTGTCTTTGGTCAGTACAGTTCACATACATCCAAGGACTCTTCCCAGAGTTCTCGTCCCAGGTTGTGAGGGTTAAAGGGGAACAACCAAGATAAACAACTAAATAGGATAAAGTGCTTCTTCCTCCTCTCTTCCTGCCTGCCTGCCTCTGTTCACCTTCATTCCTGCCTGCACCTTTTGTTCAAAAAAAAAAAAAAAGTAATTAGAACAATTGTCTAAATATGTAAATAGACCAGTATACACTCATAATGGACTAAAGACCATAAATGGGTCAAATGCATATAAGATAGAGTTTAATGATAAAGATGTTACTACCTTTCATTGGAGTAATTATGGATTATCAATAAATGTTTGGAACAACTGGTAACTATTTAGAAAATGAGTGTGATTCATACATTATACCCTATATCAAAATTAATTTCATGTAAATAGAAAAATGTGATTTATAAGTATTCTATTAGAGTGGGAAAGCATGCTCTAAAATTAAGAGACTACAAAAAATATATTGTTACATTCAGTGACATAAAAGTAGAAACATTATGACAAAATTCACAGTAAACAAAGACAACAGTGAAACAACAACTTGGTATCAGGTTTTAAGACAGTATATTGAAAAGAATAATTTGTTTAATATATGGACCCCTCTTACAAATCCATCAGAAAGAAAAAAGACTTACGATGGGGAAAGTATATGAAAAGGAATTGAAAAGTCAACTTTAGTGACAAACCATTTCTCTTGCACACAAAGCTGAAGCAGTGAACCTTGGCAGGGTGTAACAAAACAGGTCCTGATTCATTGTTGGTAGGAATCTAAATCAGCATAGGATTAGAGAGCAAAAGACAATTCTATAAAAATTGAAAACATACATATCCCTTGACCCAGAGCGTATACTTCTAGGAATATATTCAATTGGTGATACACTTACATATCTGAAATTGCGCATGAAGAATTATATTCATTATATAGTTATTTATGATCAGTATCAGTTACAAAAAGCCTGACTGTCCCTCAGAAGGGAAATAGTTACATACGTTTTAGTGCATTTGACATTCAGTGAAATTTTATATGGTTCTTCAAAAGGGTGAGGCACTATATGTGTGTGTGTATAAAATGTGTGTGTTTGTATAAAGAAATACACATTTGTATATGCTTATATACATATAATTATGAAAGAATAAATGAAAAATGGCAGGAGGCATGGAAATAAATTATCTACTAAAAAGTGGATGATTTGTTATTTTCAGGTATCTCAAGCAAGTTCTGAGTGATTATAAAGTGCATCTATTTAGTCTTGTTCCGCAAATACACGTGGCTGAAACAGCCTTTTCTGTGCCCAGTGTAAACACTGTCTGAAGTATCACAATTCAAATTAAACTTTGATCCTAGGTTTCAGAAAAAGTTCTCCTTTATTAGACTGCTGAAGTTTAGAGAATAGAAGCTGACATTAAACAGAGCAAGGGTTTTTTGGGGTTTTTTTTGAGTCATTATTAGTCAGTGTTTTGAAGCTTAAGTGAATGTTTTGTATTTGTATTCATTCACATACTTAGAGTCTAGATTTTCTTTAATCACTCACTCAAATATTTATCGAACAGTCATAATAGATTAGATACTGTTTCTATGACTGTAAAGGTTTATAATATGGGTAATGAAGTTGGTTCCAATGTTAAAAGATACCTTATCCTTCAAGGAAGAAGTGGAAATCCACAAGTAGTCCCCAAACTTCCTATAAATGGTTAGTTTCATCCTTTTTACCTATCACATTGTTTTGAAATCTCAAATATTAATGTTGTAACTTGATTTTTAAATTAACCAAAATTGTGCTTATCTTCTGTCTATATTGCTTATAGAAGTTGCAGAGTTGTTTTACTAGGGTTGGGTGGCAAGAGTCAGAGAAGCAAAAATCCAAATACTAATTAGACTTTTAAAATCACGCTTTAAGTTGAGTTCGCTAGCACCTATATCTTCTTTCTTATCTCCCTGAAGTAGGAATTGCAGTCCTGACTCTTGCAAAGCAGAACATTCAATCATATTTTAGTGCAGTGTTCCTCACCTTGAGTGTGCCTAGTCTGGAATATTGGTTAAACACCTTGAACCTAACTTCCTGACCTTTTGATTCAGCATGGGTAAAGGCCAAAGAATTGGCATTATTTACAAGTGCCCAGGTGATTCTGATGTTGATTTATGAATGTACTGTAAGAAAACTTAGGTTTCAGAGATTTTATAGACAAATTCAAAGAAACATTTAGCAGATAGGAAAATTTTGAAAATATAAGCTTGGCCTTAAATCCTAAAATTTAATTCTAATCCAGGAAATTACTGAAGGATGATTATAGCCCCAAGAGTGCTCACGTAGTTGATATATCTCTTGTCATGAGCTGATAGGGCAAATCTCATAAGGTTAGGGTGGAGGCATGTGGGCTCTGCTGAACATCAGAAATCCAAAATAAGAGACTGTTTCAATCCACCATCGTCTGCCAGATGTTCTCAGAACATATTCAATTTATGATTTTATTTCTCAAATATTTCAGGATATTTCAGGTGGTATAAAATTGCCATAACTTCATGTCAGAAGCATAATAATTTAAAAGTTTCTGTAGATATCATAAAATTATGAGTGAATAGAAAAGTGATATAGGTAAACATTCACAAGACCTAGAACTTCTCTGCTCTGTATGTTTAGTGTGTGAGATCAAGATTCCATTAGCTTGTTTCTACAGAAAGGGGAGATTAAAAGTTAAAGTGGGTTAGGTGTGTTTTCTGGGCCTTATAATTTTTTTTAAGAGTTAAAAGAACAACACATCCTTAATCTCTCACCATTAAGCTTCCTTTCAGCATTGCTATGGAATACATAGCATAAAGACCAGAACCTTAGCTTGAATGGGGGTATTTTTATTTACATTGAAAAACCGAGTCCAAGACATACCTTAGAAGAAGGAATTCATTGACTAGATGGGAACAGATTTAACTGCTAAATACAGAGCATTCAAAGTTTTAGGGCCAAAATGCTTTTATAATATGACCAGTGCGCACATAAAATATATGCATTCATGAGTATCTATATGTACACACAATCATATACTGATAACTGAAATCAGAGTTCCAAAAACAATTCTTAACATGCTGTGCATGAGGACATCTGATTATTTTCTGTTATTTAATATTTTTTAAATGCTGGTCAGGATCCACAGAATTCATAACCTAGTCTCTAGCTACACATTACATTTTAAAAAAACACTTGGGCAAGTTGAAGAGATCATCAAGCATTAGCAGTATACATGAATGCAGTCTCCATTGTATTTTTGTTTTGTTTTTGTTGCTGTTATTGCATTTCTAGCATGTGCCCAGATGCTTCTATACTGTTGTTGTAGAACCAACCATACTTTGAAAACCCCCAATAGTGATTATTTAGACAAAAAAGTAAAAATTTTCTTTGCCTTGCATGTTCCTGATTGAAAGACTTCCGTAGGAAATACGCCCCCGCTACACACACACACACACACACTCTCTCTCTCTCTCTCTCTCTCTCTCTCTCTCTCTCTCTCTCTCTCTCTCTCTCTCTCTCTCTCTCTCCCTCCAGATTTAAGGACCTCGGTTATATGTTCATGTAAGCAATTACAGATACGTGTTCTAAACAAAAGTCAGTAAATAGAAGTAATTGTGGCTCGCTCTCAAATACAAGTAAAATTTAAAGGCTAAAGTTCAGGAAAGAAATTACCAAAAGGAAATTTCCAGTCTTAAGTGTATTTTCTTCATGGGATTTCTCTAAATAATTTACTGTTCTTTAAAAGCAAACAAAACACACTCCCTAATAAAATGTTCATTGTGGTGAGATAAGAGTAACTTAAATTAATAAGGAAATCCAGTCTTTTTACATTAAGGACAACTTTTTCTACAACTAAAATTGTACATTCACAATTTTTAGTTGCCTTACAACTTAATTATTGTGAAATAATTTTCAAGTAATGTTTATCAATCATATTTAAATCCTTTCCTATTAGAGAGTAAATCTTGTTGAATGGTAAAAAAAAATTAGCAGATTTTAATTTTACAAGCCATGCCTCAGAAAATTCTTTACAGTAATTTGAGATATTCACTTGGTAAATATTTATGTTATATTTGTATAGAATGGAAATGATGTTGAATGTACATTTTGGTTTCCAATCTCATAGATTCCAATCTCATAGTTAATATCTGTAATTTCAAGAAAGTTACTCAATCCTCTAGAGCCTTAATTTTTTAATCTGTAAGAAGATACTATTGCTTGCCCCTCCTATTTCACAAAATTACTGTAAAGATTAAATGGGAAATAATGTAAAAAGTAATTTAATAAATAAAGCATTATAATATTGGTTTCATTTTCAAATCACTTTGTTCAGTTTCAGTTCTAGAAAGGAAATAGTTTTCTTTTCAAACTGTGGTTTACATTTTTTACATTATCACCTGCCTCTAAATGAACCCTGTGTTCTAACCAGTCTAGATCACTCACATCAGAATTATTTATGAGTGACAGACTTTACTGAAGATTTTTTTCAGGAGAACTGAGGGTTTAGTATCACACTTTACATAGCATAGCCCCTCAAAACTCTGCACCACCTTTTCTCCCCAGTCCGTCCATTCAGAGGAGTTCCCTGTGCTTGGTAAGAAAGTCTTTTTCCGAATATCCTTCATTGCAAACTATTTGATCAGAAAGTTGCCTCAACTAAGTCTGTTTTTCAAATTATGCTCCACAGCACCTTGTAGTATGGCACACCACAAAGAGGGCTTTTCATTTCCTCACTGTGTGATCAGAAAGAAATGTGGTGTGTGAATGCAGGAAGTTTTCCACAATACCCGAGCTTTGACTCTTCAGATTTTGCGAGGCATTCTGTTGGAGTAGAATTTGAGTCTTTGAGACCACAGCAGGTTTCTAAGACTGGGAAATTTTTCATTGATCTTTCACTTTTCTGCCCCAGAGACCAGCCACTCTTCTAGTATTGTATAGACCTGTCTATAAACAGTGCAAATCCTCCTCCAAAAGCACTGGCTCCTATTTTTGGCTAATAATCACCAGTAAGAGTAGATCCCTATGCTCATGGGAGTCGTATTTTACCTATGAATCTGTAGGGTTATAATCATCCCAAATCTATCACCAAGGCTCTTCTTTCATCTTCTAGAAAGACTAAATTTTCTAAGAAGTCAAGAGCTCATATGACTGGAATGGATATCAGTATCTTACCTGTTCTTTCGCAGAGAGGGTTTCTAAGCTTCACCCTTTCTGGTTATCTCACTTAAAGCTTAACAAGTCTCTTTCCTGGCTGAACATCTCCTCTCTCATGCAGTGTCCCACCATTCGGTCTCAAAGGACTTGCCATAGCTTCCTATCCGATTATGAGGCAGTAATTCAGGATCATCATAAACCAGTCTAAACTCCCAAGAACCATGTCCTAGCATTACATAATCATGGATAGAATATGTACACTCTTGGCAGCTCAATCCTAGGATGATGATTTAATAAGAGATACAACTGGACATTGTACTTTAGCTCAGGGAATTGATATTTCAAAAAATAAACTAAGGTATACCCATAATCTAAATTTCAATTAATTTAAGAAGAAATAGAAAATGTTCATTTTTCATTTTTAATCATAAAAATAACAACCACGTATCCTTTAGTAATGAATATATTCTTGTCTCTATACAATTAAATATAAAAAGGCAAAAGGACATCTTATTAAGAGAGAATCTAAGAGAAAGGGAGGGGAGTGATGGAAAGAGGGAGAGAGGAAGAGAGGCTATAAATGGGACAGCACTCAAGAAGAGTGACCTCACTGCGGCCTCAAATTAGTCTGACTTTCAGATTGTCACAAGACCTCTTGCTAATCTGATTATAATAGCTTGCACTAAAGTTGAAATTTTCTGTAACAAAATGATCAGTATTTTTAGAATAAAGATCATGCATCAGAGAAATGAACAGGAAAACATTCTAGAATCTTTTCATGTCAATGTGTTTTATATATGTTGTTGAAATGTTCTAATTGTACAAAGATTAAATAAAGCCTCCTCCCTCTCCTCTCCTCTCCTCTCCTCTCCTTCCCTCTCTCTCTTTCTCTCTCTCTCACTCTCACATACATACATACACACACACACACACACACACACACTTCCTCCCTCCCTCTCTGCATATGCACCTATCTAACATTGTACCTTGCATGTATAGGATTTTATGTTTATTGAAATAGAATGAAATAATATGAAACTCTACTAGTCATGAGGTTCCCATTATCAGTAGCAAGCACCAAAGTTGTTTTATACTTTGGGAACTTTGAGAGAGAAGGGATTTTTATTTATTTTAATTTGATATTTTAACTTAAGACATGATTTCTTATATCTTTTAAAGAGGATATATGTGATATTGTTTTGAACATTTGGGTTAATAATCTTTTGGATCAATAAGCCTACTTTTAAGTAAATTTTGCAGCTGTCGTCTTACTTGATCATCATTTCCTATCTTAAATCTGCCAGGGTGGGGTAGTATGGAATGTCATTTAGCATTAAGTTTATTTCTACCAAAGATAATTTGTAAAAATTTATTGAAGAGTGAATTTAATTTTTTAATGAGCCACGGTAAATTGGTAGTTATGATGTCACCATTTCACTTTGATTTCAGTATTTTCAGCATAAGATGTTGAACATTTTAATGTTAGCATGCTTTCTGTTTTTCCCTTGAGATTGATTACCCTCCAGAAACTTGAGTAAATACTTGCTCAGATATCTAATTCACAATAATGAAATAGTTAGCAAATTAATTTCATATTCAGTGAATATGATAGAAAGTTACCCTAATTCACTGATGTATTGTATCTAACTATTTTACTCTCCATCCCTCTTTCCTGCTATTCAACTCTTATCCATATACATAGACTTTACCCTCATGAAACTAGGAATCTATCAAATCATGGGTGAATTGGTGGGAGTGACATCAGTTGTCAATTAGAACTAACTTATCCTCCCTAATTCTTTATCACAATTTTGCTGCATTGTTACTTTTCCCTGATTTTGTATTGTTTCTCTAACTTCTCTTTCACCTTCACTTTTCCCTTTATTATCATAACAGATTTGTATGGAAATAATCTCTTCGCATACTCTTGTTCCTGAAATCTTCTCTTCAACAAACCTTTATTGAACATATTTCAGCCTTTATATGTTTTAACCTTTTAACCAGCAAGGCATGGTCCTAACAAAACTTGAATCATGGCTTAATCGGAAAACTGACACTTTGCCAACACAGTTCCCTTAAAAATCTTAACATTCTTCTTCTCTGCTCCCACTTACAAAATCTAATTCCAACCCATCTCTTCAACCTCACTTTATACCATTCCCATATGCCATTTACCAAACTGGACACCCTGTGCTTTCTTACCTCCTGGTTTTATTAAACTCATTGTTCCTAAAATACCCTGTCCCCAATCACAACCCACTGAAAACCTTCCATCTTTTAAAGCATGGCATGTCAAATTTGGGGAGTCTTACCAACTCTGAAAAATGAATGCAAAATGTTGTACTTAAATTACATTTTTCTCAGTAGAGAGTTTTGTTTTCATTTCACCACTAGAAAATGGCCAAGATTCCCTCAAAAGTTAAAAAATATGTGTATATATACATATATATAAATATATATACACACATACATATATATATATATATATACCCTATAAATCTTACCAGATTATGATTTATAATCTTTTAGGTTATTTAGTTCCTTTTTTTTAATCATGGTGCCCTGCATACTTTCTTATATATGATAGGTATATAGTTTCTATTTAATGAATAAAACCCATTCTTTAAAAAATATTACAGCTATGATCCTTTTATGAAAGAATCCCTTTCAATGTTTTATTTAGTAAATATGATAAATGTATGTTAAGGTATTATATGTTTCTCAGGTTTTAATAGCTAAATGGTCACTAAATGTTCTAGTCATCTCTTTGGACTAATTAATGAGCCTTACAGGATTCGTGGGTATTCAAAAGCCTGTGGTTTCCAAGTAGTCTCTAACATGCTTCCTCAGAAATTGGTCATTTTCCTTCTCTAGTGCTTCTTCCTTGTTCTGTCATTCCCTATTTCCTCCTTTCTATTTGTGGCCTCTACAAATTCAATGCAGGCTTAAGTCAACTGCAGCAGAAGATTCTTATGGTCCAAAGAAATAGTCTGTTTTTATCTATATTTCAAAGTGACACAAAGAACCAAACTTCCTAAAGTCTAGAATATTCCCTAGAAAGTTGATTTCCTCTTTGGAACCCAATTTGAAGCATTAATTCCTTATCCCTTTATCTCTCCCCTGAAGCTCTTTAAAAACTTGCTAGAAATTTAAGGACAACCTGACCTGGGACCTGTCCAGAAATCTGAGACTTACATAGAGTAGAAATTTTAGCAACTGATCTCCTAACTTGTTTTCCAGTTAAAGAAGTGCTGGTTTATCCAACTTAAAATTGTTGATGAACAAACCGAGACACAGATTTCTTTCTCAGTGTTACTTAGCTATTATAACAATTTTTACTTTTCATCTAACCCTTAAGTACAAGATGCAGATTTGTTTTTATTTAGTAGACTGAAATCTAATCTCATATTTCCCATATTCAAATTTTAAAATAAAATGTAGGTATTTTAGCAAATTTAAATTTGACCAATTTTTCCTAGAAGTGATTTAAAGTCACATGAGGCTTTTAGCTGTTTTTTATATATCTTTTCTCTTTAAAAACAACAACACTTACTGATGCCCTTTTATGAGATATAATATTTAGGCCTTTTATAGTTTTCGAGTTTAACATTTTAGTAAAATGTTTGTATACTCATTACATATGCATTATTCTCTGTAATGTATCTCTTTTCACTTGAAGTGTTACACTCTCCACTTTGTTTCCAAGTATACTGATAAACTCTATTAACATTCCATTTGACAGAGAAATGTTTTAGAAGATAGTTTGCTTAAGTTCGTGATCCAAAGAAGTTAGCATTGTATAAACTGTATTATAATCATCTTAAGTTTTAATTTAATTTCTATTTTAACAACACTTTTTCTATCATTTCTAACCTAAGGTTCTTCTCATTGTTGCATGTTATTAACACAAGGGAAGGAGAATCAGTTAACTGTCGGAAATATAAAATAAAATTACAGCTATTAATTCCCAAGTTGTTTAGAAGAAAAGTAGATTTAATGTTGATTTTAGTGAGACTCAACATTCTGCTTATAAAGTATTCCACTATAAAAAAATTGGGAACTAGATGGGAAAAATAAGATGTTGCTATGAATATTGCCATCCATTTCTTTTATTGTCGTTGTTGGGATGGGGCAGTATGTAAACATTTCAAGGCATTACTAATTTCCATAGTCAGTCTACAGATAAATAAGTTAACGTTGTTTAAAGCACCATTTTTTAGAGCTGCTTAAAATGAATTCTTTATTTGATAAGGTAGTAAAAATAAAAATTTTGAAATTTATTTTTCTTTCTTATATTACATAATGTGATTTTAAAATTTTATCTTATTTAATATTGTTAATTTGACCTAGTAACCAAATACAGCTTGTTCAGAACTTGTTCAGAACTTGTTTTTACAATAGTATGTGCTCTATAAATCAAGGAGCTAAGAGAGACATCGTTAAATATGAGGTTATCAAGAGCATAGTTCATTTATTATTAGCACCTGCTGCTTAATTAAGGTGTTGTGATTGCTCATGGTATGCTGAAATTACATGAAATAAAACTTTCTGTGGTTGTTCCTTTTCTTTGTTGGCTTTGAATTATTTTCTCTTCTACATTCCATTTCTGCTATCACTTCTAATAGCTCTGCTTCACCACCACATCCTAAAATATAATGTAGGGGCCATGATTACATCTTAATGTTTGTTTGTACTAATGACCCTTCACTGCCAAATTTTGATATAGGATTAAGAGAGGGAGAGAGATAGCTAGATTTCATAGCTCTGAGCATTAATGCAGGTGTCTGAACATTTGCATTGTAATTCTAATGGGTGTTAAATACAAAATCAGCAGTATAGTTTTCCTTTCATGATGGAATAGAACAATATTAAATACTCTTTGTTGAGAAACTTTTTATAAAGAGAGTGGTTACTATCCCACATCGTAAACTGTGGAAATTAAATATGTTTTCTTATAACTAGAAAAATTCATTGGGGTTCCTGTTCCTCAGGTCTCCATTCTGATTATAATTCCAGATTGTTTGAAAGGTTTTCTTTTATGATTGGGCTTATTATTAGTATGCATATTTTTATTTTATTCTCTAGAGGTGGGGGGAAAGTGGTGAAGTACACATTTAGTGAGAGCTATTTATTAGCCACCATTGAAGAAGAAATTGAAATTAAAGAATCTATCAAGAATTCTCTGGTGAGCCTTTTATTACTATCTTGTCTTGAGCCCTTTTTTTAATGACATCTATTATCAGATTGAAATGGCGATTGAGACGCTGCAAAAGTCTGACGGTCTGTCCACTCACAGAAGCTCTCTTCTCAACAGCCATGTAAGTTGCCTCTTCTTCATGTAAACTAATCTCTTGCTTGTTTTGCATGTGTTGCTTGCTTCTAAATGCTTGTTTAATTTATTTACTTATTTATTTTGCTTCTTAACCTTCCTTTCTGAGCCCTTATGATTTCTGTACCACTTAATGGCTATTTTATACAGTGGAATATCTAAAATATCGAGTCCACAATATAGTGCTTTACTGGGTTTTTATACTGTTTTGGAACATATATAACAATACCAAGTTAATAGTAAGCTTCCATTTATCTGTTAAGAGTAATTGATGGAGATTGTGAATATTTTCTCATTGGATATTTATTTACTGTGAAGCAAATGCTTATAACCTGCATCTCGGTGTTTGAGATAAAGAAGTCATGATGTTGAGTTGTGGGACCAATAATATCCTTTAATTGGAGTAAATATTATGAATATCAAACCCATTGGTAAGCTATTTGAAAATGATTTATTTATTAGTAAGGCTATATAAGATGAACAGGAGAAAGTGATATCAAGATGAACTCAGATCCTAAGACCTAAAGAAAAATGAGACTGAACCAAAGAAAGAAGTATGAGGCTGTAGAAAAACCATAAATTACATAAATTGTTAGATAATCTAACAGGATATTGTTACTATTTCTTGAAGATTTTAACTATTATGCATCATCTCTATAGCACTGGTAAGTGTAACAAGAGTGATGACAATTTTATGAAATTCTATTTGAGTGCTCAATTTTGGGGAACTAATGAAGATGCTGATTAAAAATTACTTTGCTATTAATGATTTCTGAATTTATGGAAAAAACTATGGTCTTATCATTTAAATCGACTTTAGATAGGTCTGTTACTAAATTATTAGTAAAAAAAAAAAATAAAAATTAGATTTTTCCCTTCTGCTTAGCAATATATCTTTATATTTAAAGATAATATTGATTTCTTAATTCTTTCACATTTGTGATTGAAAAACCCAAAATTAGATCTCCCAACTGCAATATCATTTGCAATAAACCTAAAACCTTTAGCTTATATAACAAGTTTTCACTGTGTTTTTAAACATTTAAATTTTATATTCCAACATAGCATTAAATATCTTAGGTTCTTATACCTTTGATTTTAGAAGTAGTATTTTGTCATTTCTTTTTCAAGGAGAAATGTCATGGCACATAAAAATAGATTAGCTAACATGAAGACTACCTGTAAGTTGGCTGAAAATTATATATGAAATTTAGCAATATTATATATTTTGGTCTTTTGTAACACAGTTTAATGAATATGATTTTTCCTCTTTCTGAAAATTTGTATGCCATGGTATACTTTTATATGTTTCATAAATGTGTCACTGCTATATTACATAAATCTCTGGTTGTATGTAAAGGCTGGTTACTGTATATATCCCGATGTCTGTTTGGTAAGAGAATTATGACTAGCTAGTGTTTGTGTTTTGAATATGCAAGTGAAAATGCTCTTACTTTTCATCAAAAAAGTGAAAACACATGATGAAAATCTTCAGGTTTCCAGTTACCTTTTTTAAACTTTGATATGTCTCAAAAGTTGTGCATTGATATTCACCTTTCATTTCTACTTGAGTTATGTAATTTAGTAAAATGTGTGATGTGCTTAATTTCAAATTGGATTACCATCCTAATTAGTGCTTTTGTCAACAATGATGTAGATATAAGAACAAGTTTCTTGTATATGTTTGAAACTTTTGAAATATATTGGTTTTAAAATTAAATTTCTTGTAGAATTTATGAAGTAATTTAATATTAATGAATGTGATTTAAATTACATAAGCAACAGATACATTTTGTTACTCCATTGCTTCATTTTTCAAAAATTAAATAGTGTGGCAAATCTTCCATATTGTTTACAGCTACTAGAAACATTTCAGTATATAGAAAGAGCTGGTGTAAATGTTGCAAATGCAGTGATAATCTTTCTTCAGATATTCTGATTAATTTTATTACACCTCTAAAGTACAGTTAATTTCACTTAAAAACACATAGTAAAGTCTTTAGAAATACAAATGGTTCTACAGATAGAATGTTAACTGTAGGGAAAGGATTCTTTCTGCTCATCCTGAAAACAGAAAGATCTTGTTGTCTTTCTGTCCTTGAAAGCTTAGTGATGTTCCTGTTTCCTCTTCGATTATCTGAATTAGTGGAATAAGCTACTGCATGCATTCTAGTGGATAACCACTTACTAGGGGTATTTTAACTTGTTAATCGAATTAATGAATTTTCAATTGTATGGAAAAATACTAGCGAAGTTTTTTTTTAATTCCTAATATTTTAAGTGTCACCAAACTGTAAGTATTTATCTCTTCTAGGAAGTATAAAATACAAACTTGAGACTTGTGGGATTCTTTGAATTGGACATGAATTCAACTTTATGATATTAGTCCTCTGATTTATCATTTTCTACAAAGAATCGATTTCATTAGGTAAAATATTTGGGAAATTTGTCAATAATGTGAGCCCCATATTTACTAGTATCTAAAGAGTGATCTTATTATTTGGAACTAGAAGTCTATTACTCATCCGGAATATGGAAGAACAGAGTTCCTATTTTCTCTCTGCACATTTGATTATGCATAGTAATTCAGGGAACTCTTACTAGGATCAAATCAAATACATAATCCCTTTCAGTAGAATTCAACTTGATTGCTTTGTGTTTTACCTTCCCATACATTAGAAGATAGAGTGGGGTATTTAATTTGTATCCCTTTTCCAGTATTTTCTTAATATTATTTGGTACTGCTGCCCTGTTTTAATCATTATTAATCATTATTCAGGTTAAAATACATGAGTAACTTATCTATTTAATATCCTGCATAGTGCCCCATCTGTGACTGAGTATAGTTAGGCTGAATGTATTTTAGTCTGTTAACAATATCAAAAATAGTAATTATTTCAGAAGTAACACCTCATAGGCAAATAGTAAGTATTGATTAACAAATGAAAGTTCCAAGAGAGTTAGAAATTTTAGTTTTATCCAACAATGCTTTTCCAGTACCTAGAACAATGCCTGGCATATAGTAAATGCTCATTAAATACTTGCTAAATGAATGTATGAAAGAAGTAATAGAAGGGAATAGACCTTCATTATTCTAAGTACCTGCGTCAATTCTGTTGTGTTTTATTTGGAGACCCATACATGTATCGTTTTGTTATCAAGTATTCTTCAATAGGTAAACATTGTTGGTAGAAGAGGTTTTCATCATACATGTCATTTGAGTGAAATAATGTATGTTCACTCTGTCATTTTCCAATATATAATCTTTAGTTTAAGAGTTGATTATGTTTTTTTTCCTCCAAACAAGCTAATATTTTTAATGGATATTCCATGGTGATTTTATCCATCTCTTTATGTTTTAGTATGGTGCTTTGATTTAGCGTTACAGACTTCAGTCTGTTAGTATAATCATTTTTATTTAAATATTATTTCAAAATGGTTTTGTATATAAAGATGATATGGGATTTAGTCAACCTAAATCAAATTAGGGTATCTTAATTCTTAATATAGAGAAACCAAATAAAACAAAAATAGACTTTTTAAGCTGTGGATTCAAATTAGTGGTTACCAGAGGTGAGGAAGAGAGTAGTGGACAAATCATGTTCTGGGGATCAAATATATGATAAAGAATAGAACTGAACTTTAATGTATTATATACAGATGTTGTTTTACTATGTTGAAAGTTTGAACCTCTATGTATGATGCAATGTTCTTTCAATAAAAAATTTTTTTAAAAAAATACCTTAATTCTTTACATTACAAACTTGTTTATTTTATAATCTTCAGTTATAATTAATATAAATTGGCATCTAATGGTTATGTTGTATCCATTTTGGGATATTTCACATTACACATTTGAATGTAGAAATGTTCTTAGGTTAATTGTTCCCAATTTTCATATAATGTTCTTCAGCTTGTGCATTTTTTTAAAAACTCCATTTAAAGTATATAAAAAGCATTAGTCATATACATGCTTTCACAATCTAGCAAAGAATTTTTTAATGATTTTTGCCGATTTTAGCTACTAAAATAGATTCCACTCAAAGTAGGCCTTGTTTTAACTCACTGTTCCTTAAATTTACTCTACTGTAAATATGTTATGACCGAAATAAGACCTGTCAAATGCATAATATCATCGAACTGAATTTAAGATGACTCCTAATGGATAATAATCCATCTGGGGAAATATGTCAAATGTTACATTTAGATGTTAATTGGGGAGTACGCAATATGTATTTTTTTATTTGTCAATCAGTATTTCCCTTTGGGAAAAGTTAGAACTGTTAATCTTCCTTATCTATCCTGATTAATATAGATTAAATGCAAAGGTTGAATGATGCGTTTATCTTGATTTCCACCCTTAGATTAATTTATGTCATTCATTAGTAGAATAATTTTAAAGATAAAGGTTAAAAGTTCCTATGATATTTTATGGGCTTTTAAAATAATAAATGTGAACAAATATTTCAAAGTCATTTATAAATGAATATAGTAAATAGTAGTAGTTTAGTTATAGATTACTAAATATGTTAATATTGAATTTTAGTGTCCAAATATATTTTCCTAAAGATAAAACCAAAGGAAGCAATTTATCTTATAGCAGGTATTAACTTCTCTTGGTCAACACATGGATTATATGCCTTTAGGTTATAATTAGCTGCAAGGTTCTCTTACAATAAAATTAATCCTTTCTTTCACTATTTTAGACTCTAGAATCTGGCTTACAACTTCATCACTGTGCCAAAGCTTGACGTTTAAAAATTGGTATAAGGAGTGCAGATTATAATGCCCAATTATATCACACAGTATTACCTGATGGATCCTAAACCCTTTTCTGTGTATATAGTGAATTTCTGGAAGCACTGCCCCTTGGTGGCATAGTTATTGGCAAGCTTCCTAACTGAAACACTGTGGCTGCAGCAGAGCCAGCTCCATCCTTCAGGGCTTTTACCTCCACTTGACCTCCTCCTGCATTTTCAAAGTGATCTTCAGGTTTCTGGCAAGGAATAGAATGTCATCCTCCTGCAATCAAGGAGCAGAGAACAAAATGTAACTTTATTATTGTCAAAGTTATAGTCACCAGGATAGTTATTCTTGTGGACGTTTACAAGCCAACAAATGATTATTCCATCTATATCGCTAGAAATATAAATATATGTATATATACATATATGCAAATATATACATATATTTGTACATAAACACAAACAGATCTTTTTAAACTGGTCTAGAAATGAAGATGAATCTTTATGAATATAAAACTATATAATAAGAAAGTAAGTTTGAAATTCAATCCAAATTTACTGATTTGCTTAGACATTTTGGAGAACCACACCACCAATCCCATAAAAATGGTTTTCTCTAAATTATTCATTTGCAGCTTTAGTAGTATTATTTAGATCTCTTGAGTTTTTAATCTTTTGCTATAGTAATCTTACTATTCCTGTGTGAAAAGTTTTCTTTGATAAGAATGGTCTTTTTCACTTTATATATGTAAACATACTTTTGGACTCAAAATAGTTTAATGAACTTTAATATTTGTACTAATTTTTGCTTTAATAAAAGGCAGTTTTTAATAGTACCCTTAAAGTACTTTATAATTAGATTTACTTTTTCAAATTCTTTTACAAATATTTCCATCTGTAAGAAAATTTCAGTCGTCATGGGAAACTAATAAATTCATTTAAATATATTTTGTTTTTTTAATTAAATATTGTAAGAAGACTAGAAAATAGTTAAGGCATTATCTAGAAACTTTCTTTTTAATCTGATTATTAAAATTATTTTTCTTTGCTTTACAGCTTTTTAGAGTATTTTACTTGTATGTACTTTTGGTTGTTAAGTTAGTGTTAGAAAATTAACTGTTTCCCACTTCTTAAGAAAAAAATCTTTTAAACTAACATTTTCATTATGATGCAGCATTTCTTCAGGAAAATTAATTTAAAAATAAACTCAAATTTCCTACATAGGTATACGTAGTATTCATTAGCAAGAAATATTTTATTTTTATTGATATTTTAAGTGTTTCTTTTATATTCCTTGATCCTCAAGGGCATATATTCTCTTCTGTTTTCTATATTTCTATATTCTTAATATATTAGAAGTCTTAATAGGTGGCTCTTTCTGGTATATGTATGCAAAATAGAGCCATTGTGTGCAAATATGGTTCACTAAAGCTGTCGTAACACTATTCAGTTGAGAAATCAGTGCTTTCAGAGGCCAGTCATCTTCCTGAGTTAGATAGATGAAATATGTGAGACAGATTTGTATCACCACATTTTATTTGTTCATCTGTCAGTTACATTCATAGTAAAGTATTGAAATTTAGAGAAAGACAAACTGTCTTGCCCTATCGTAGGCAGATTTCTAGTTCTAGCCTGAGCTTTCATAACTTGTTTCCTGATCAGTTTGTCTCTCTTTTGTACTAAATACACTTGCATATGTAACTTAATCTGTGTGTCACTTAAAACACTCAAAAATCATATGTGAGTGCCTCTGGAAAACTTGTTCACTGACAATAATGTAACATGATTCATAGAAAAAAATTTTGACTTCGAGTCTTTTATCAACATAAAAATGAATATTCATTTTGTGTAATTGTTTTAAAATGTTATAAAGGGAATTATAAATCTTTTGGATGCAGTATTTTAATGTACGTAGTCACAATCATAGTTGGTCCATATAGAACTTCAAGTTTCCTGACCAGAACATTGATTTTATTTGTAAATGTACTGTCTTGTAGACTTGGTGGAAATATTTCCTAACCTGTATGGGTTTCAGTTTAATGATATCAGTATCATCAGAATATATGAAATTAAAATTTTTCTTAAAAATTCAGTTGTAATTTAAAGGCAATAATCCTGAAAATATTTATCATAAACTTTCTTACTAAAAATCTGAAAATTCAGGTTCTGTGTTTGATTGCAAATTTTAAAATATGTAAGCAAATATAGATAGATTCTTTCATATATTTGAATGTCTATATTATGAGCTTTGACCCTTGGCTATAAATTCCTAGAGAAGAGGGATGGGATCATACTATATTTTGTATCCCTAGAAATATAACCCATTGCCTGGCTCATGAACTTGAATGCTAAATAAGAAATTTTTTGGTTTCCATAACTTATGTTTAACTTGAATTTCTGTAAAGTATCAACTCTTATCACACTACTTAATATGGCATAGAAATTTACTGAAAATAGTAATTTGAAAAATTTGCTACTTTTGTGAAAATAACAACTGGTATACAAGTTATCAGGAAATGTGTTGGAAACCAGGCATAAGCACTGAGATTGTATGTGACCTTAAGAAAGACATTTAAACCTATTTCAGTTTTCCTTTTATAAATAAATAAATGAACAATAAATCATTTAATTTTGATATTATTGAAAATAATATATGCCAAATTAGATATTCTAAACATTTCTTGCACATTCTATACTTTAATGATTTTTTTAATGCACACAGGATAACATATAAGTTTAAGGTGTGAACTATAGATTGAGAGAATATTGTTTCACTAAATACCATTGTAGTGTTTTCAAAAATTATGAAAATATAGCTTTGCAACAGAAAAATTTAAATAATTGTAATAGAATAAAGAATTCCTTTTATTACATATTTTTACCAGTATAGCAAATTATTTACCCAAAGTTAGTAATTTCTTCCAAAAAAGACTTTTCATGAGTTTCTTTCCTTCTGGGGAAGAAATTACTGTTTTGTTTTGTTTTCCTTTCTGCTTGTAAAATGTGTCACAGTTATACCACCATTATTGTATTATCTTGTGGTAATTTCAAGTAAGTAAATTAGGTTCTACAAAAAAATGAATGGAACTTTAATATAAAAGCTCATACAAAAGTGCATCTTGGTGACTCAGGCACTAAGCCAGTGATTGAAGTGCAGACCTTTGTAAAGCCCAAGGAACTGGGTTGGAGACATGGGGTCAGGGGGAGCAACCAAAAATCAATAAATTTTTAAAGGTATGCCTTCTCCCCTTTCTTCCTTAAAAATCCTTCTTCTTTCTGTCCCTTTCTTCCTCTCTTAAAAAAAAAAAATTCTAATACAAAGCAACCTATTCATGTGTTTTAACAAATCAAGAACTTAAAGATATATTATGTGCCATACTGCCAGGCTTGGTGACATGTTTTGTTCTGTAGCATCTGTAAATTATGTTTATGACAAGTCAATGGATTATTTGAATTCTCTGAAGAGATGTTTGTCTCAAAAATAACAATCAATACTTGAAAAGTAATGTCTTAACATCTCTGAATATTTGGATGAATGAATGACATGATCTGAAGTTATAAGTGATATTCAGCTATTACAGTATTTGAGAGTTTCAAAATCAGATTACCCTTGCCTCTGAATTACAAGTTTACGATATCTGATGGAAATCTACATCTTTCTGTATATTGTATTTGAAGTATTTTGTAGACATTTTGGTAAACTATATGATTTTTCTGTGTTTACTTTGTCATTCATACTAGCTCCAGTGGCTGTTGGATAATTATGAGACAGCAGAAGGAGTCAGCCTTCCCAGAAGCACTCTATACAACCATTACCTACGACATTGTCAGGAACACAAACTGGACCCAGTCAATGCTGCTTCTTTTGGAAAACTAATAAGGTCAATTTTTATGGGGCTACGAACCAGGAGATTGGGAACTAGGTTAGTACTGAAATAAGATCATAAACTAATCTCTTGTTTTCAAACTGGAAAATTCAGTATGTTTTTTGCATAAGTACTTGATTACAAATAACATATAAAGAAAATTTAAAGATTTAACTCATTTTGTAAAATCCCCTCCAGAAAAGGAAAGATTATTCAATGAATTCTACCAAATGAGAATGATACATTATCCTAAATATTAAATGAGCAGCACACCCTGGTGACTTAGTGGTTAAGTCCATGGCTTCCAGCTGGCATAGTCCACATACCTCCCAAGATACTGGTTCTCACCCCTGGGGTCAGGGGAACCATCAAAATAAGCAACTAAATAAAATAAGTGCTTCGTCCTTCTCTCCCTGCCCACCTGCTTGCCTACTTACCTTCATTCCTTTCCTTCCTGTACCTTTCCTTAAAAAAAAAAAAAAAAAAAAAAAAGTCAGCAAAGCTTTAAGAAGAGCTTATTCTCGAATCATATAGAAATTAGCAAAGATTTACATGATGCTTTAAAAATCAATGTATATCATTACCTTCTCTTTTTCAGAATAACCATACTAAAGGTGACAATGAGTAGTGACACAGTAAATGAAAAATTATGTGTTTTGATTATTATAATGTTACATTGAAAAGTTCTTATAAAAACTTCTATGTGAATAGAGTAAAAATATAAAGCTGAGGATTTTACTTCATTTCTTGATACCAAATTAAAATCATTTGACAAACTTGGAAAATAGAGGTTTTTGAAGCCCTTTGTAATGACATGGTCTTATTTAACTCCTATTACTCTTTTTTAAACTCTTGATTGTAAAATCATACATATATGGAAATGAAAATACACTATAGTCCATTGCATGGAAACCAATAATGTGAAAAGGATCCTTAATTTCTCTGTTTCCTTCTTCTGTAAGTAGATAAAACTATTTCTACTAATCAAAATAATGATGAAAATATGGCATACCCTGGTAGAGTAGCACTTAGGTCAGTTGCCTCCTAAGGAGTGCAGGCCACATACCCTTTTGTTTAAATCACAAGTCTGGGATGGAGAAAACCAGTGAGAACAATGAAATAAAAATACTTATTCACCCTCATAAGAAAAAAAATATATATACACATACACACACATACATATGTATATGTATATATATGATGAAAGTAATAGAACTGTAGAGCTTCATTTTGCCTCTCTGTAATTTTTACAATTATCATATGTAAGTATTTAAATAGTTGGGCAGAAAGATATGGATTTTTTATTATGTTATTATAAATCTTTCATGAATCTATATTAAAAAATATAAAAATAAATAAAGATGTAACACTGTATAACATGAGATGACAGAAGTTTAGTTTTAAGTCACTGCTTTGTAGTGTTTAGTAAAGGGTTTTAAATATTCTTAATAAAATCAACAGAACCTCAGTAATTGACATCATTATAAATTTATATTGAAAGAGGAGTGTGCTCATTTTATGAGATTTACAAGGTCTATATGTAATCAAGATGTGAATTATTCCTCTGTTGCATTTTAAGTATTATGAGGCTTTCATCTCACTGGAGGTTCATTTCTTTCATAAATATATTTTCTTCTACCTGTACTTCAAATAATAGTATATTTTAAACAAGAGGATATGATTATCTTTTCAGACTTAAGAAACTAGCTTTCAGTCTCTTGAAAACAACTTTGTTCTCTAGTATTTTTTTTTTCCCAGAACCACAAAAATCATTATTTGGGGACCTAACCTACTATCTCCTACTGAAGACTCAGTAGTTATGCATACTATGTCAATATTTTGAAACTCTGTGCTTTATTCAACATTCTAATAACCGTATTGTTGTACTTCTTTTGTTAGTGACAGGGATTTCAATGGGCTTTATTTTGAGACTTCATTCAAACCTTGAAACACATCTTTAAAATAGAAAGGGACAAAATTGGGGTTGTTTGGGTTTGTGAATGATTAGAATCTATACTCTATAAGTACATATTGCAATAGTGCAGCTTTTGCTTTCTGATGTTCTTTTTTGCCCCCCTCTCACCATGTAACAATTATGTCTCCTGTTCTTTTTAAAATTGTATGTAGTGTTTGCAATTAGGGATGGAAAGCAAAACCTGGAAGAATAAGGAGAAAAGAAATCCTGTGGGGAAAGTTTAAACAAATCTGTGTTGTGAAGATAGCAAAACTCTAATGTAGAAAAACTGACAATGGTAGGGGTGGATACCAGAGATTCTTTCTACCATGGAAACTGTTTTAGCATTCACTTTCTATTCATAACCCAGGAAACAGGAAGAAAATCAGGATAAATCATGAGACGGATTATTCAGATACTTTAAGCAAAGGGTATGCAGAATTGTTATATATCCATCAATAAAATTATCTGGTAATTTCATTGAAACTAGAACCAGACCTCTGATGTTTTGAAACTAAGTAAAAAATAAACGTATAAAATCACTATTTTCTAAATAAAGGCAAATTAAAAGATACCTTTTGTTAGATCCCTTTCCAAATTATGTCTAAGCAAAGAACACCAGCAAACATGAATTGCCCTCACTATTGTCCGTGATATAGTAAGAATCACTAACCCAACCAAAATCCTGATTTCTAGGAAACCAAAAGAATTAGACACTTCATTAATTTGGGGTCTCACAAGTTAGACGTCATTTTACTCTGCAGTTTTGTCTTTGGCTATGTCCCTTAGTTAATATCACCTGCTTCCTGCTCCAACCTCTCCTTCCTATCATGCTCCAGTTTGTACAGAATACCACTGCTGATTAGGTTTGTGGCATTTTTTTGTTACTGTTCTATTCTGCTTTGAATTTTGGACACAGTCTAATCTCTGCAAGTGAAAAGCCTTTCTTTGTGGGTATTAAGTTTTCAAACTTACTTATTTTGCTGAAAATGTAGGTATTCAAATGCCCTAAATTTTTTAAAACTAAGAACACTACATACTATGATTGCAAATATGTTTTCAAATATGTTTCATTTAATTTTATTTTATCTTCGAAGTAAAATACTGTTCTATTTTTATGTAAAATATTTAATCCAGATTCCCTTGCATTTCTTTTTATAAATGAAAAAAAATTGGAAAGAACACTGATGTCTTACTATATATAGACATGTGAAAAATTACTATTTCCTGTTTATAAAAATGTACATATGTAAAATGTTACTGTTCAAGAATTTGCAAAATTTCATTCAGAGCAAAATTTTGTCATTTTTATTAACAAATGTGGTCTCTATCATGAACGTGTGGAAAATGTGACATTTTTATTCCAGGTGGAAATTTGCCATTTTCACAACAAAATTTCCCCATGTTTGTTGTGACACATCTTATTCAGCCTGCAAAACTGATATGAATCCATGAAAACAGCGACTAATGAAATATGTTTCAGAATCAATAAATTAAATGCCTGCTTGTTTTTAAGGTTTCAAAATACCAAAAATAGACTTCAGTACAACATCTTGTATCAATGAAGCTATTTTGCTTTATCATCCCTGCAGTAATAGAACCAGAAAAATGTAGAACCAATATAATAGAATTAAGATGTTTTGTTCATTCTGTATAAACACTTTATAATGTATTCCTGTTTAATGTGCAGTTATTTGTCCTATTAGTCACCAGAAATTTTTCCATTACTCCTTCTGAATTAAATTTAAAATATAAATTTGAAAATAAGATGTAACAAATGGAATGAATGGACAGCTGGACTAATATTTAAGTGGTAATTTATAAGGAAATATTATTCTTACGACCTTGAGCTGATTCAGAATCTTATTTTGATTCTTCAACGGTAGCTAGCCACCATAAAAATATACAAGTATACAGAACAGTTAAGTCATAAATATTTAACATTAATATACTGTTTCTACTTAAGTTTTCCAAATGTGAAGCTAAATGGACATCCTTTGTGACTAATACTGGTTCGGCTGACTTTTTGTCTCTCTAATGTCTCTTATTCTTTTATGAAGAGGAAACTCCAAGTACCATTACTATGGGATTCGTGTCAAGCCAGATTCCCCTCTTAATCGTCTGCAAGAAGACATGCAGTATATGGCCATGAGACAACAACCCATGCAACAGAAACAAAGGTAGATTCTGGAATTATCACTGATATGTTAAAGCTATGTATGTCTTTAGATGTTTGGTCTCCTTTCTGAACAAAGTAGAAAAAATACCTAAGCATGCAAGAATGTTACTCTTGTTGACATGCTTTTACTACAGAGATTTCTCAAATATAATTTAGAATTTCATTCATCCTGTTTTTCAAATCTTTTAAAATTACTTATCAGTCATCCTGTTTGACCCCTTTTAAGTTGTGTGATTTGTCCTTGTTCAGACAAGGAAATTAAGCATATCCAAGCAAATACTTGAAATGGAGGAACTTCTTTCAGTATTCATGAGTTTCTTACTTGATATTCTGTACCTACCTCAGGCCATTCTTTGTGACACACTATTAATTCTTGCAGAATGTTTGGGACTTCTTACATTTTCCTCAAATCCAACTTTCATAGACATATATAATTATAGATATTAGCTGTATAAGAGATCTTAAGCTTTCATGGATTGATGGATGGATGGATGGTTGGGTGGTTGGATGGATGGATGGATGGATGGGTGGATGGATGGATGGATGGTTGGAATCGTAGATCTTATGATCGTATAACATCTCTGTTTAGTCTGGCACCAGAGTCATCTCACAAAGCATTGATTTCCCTGTTTTTCCAGAGGTTAAATGATTTCCACAGTCCCATAATACTGTTACACAGCCAAGTCCCATGTAACTTGTGTCACTGTTTGAATAAATAAAATTAAAACTCCCTCCTTCACTAGCTGTAGCTCATCTTTGATAGTAGTTATAATTTTTCTTTTCAGTTTGCCATGCAGAATTAAGGAGGAGAAAGGAGATCTACACATAGGTAGTAAGATGATCTGCCTCAGTCTGCCTACTTAATTGGTCTGGGATGATCAGTTGCCTTTGCCTGGTCTCCTCCAGATCCATACTAGCTTTGAACAGTTACCTCTAAGACACTGTCAGAGAAAGAATGTCACGTAGCTATCCTTTATTCAGTTAACAGACACTAATTGAGTTTCTACCATTTGCTAGTTGCTGCATGCAGATATAAGATGCAATCCCTATGTTGAGGAGTTAAGAAATTAGAAGAGGAGACACATGGAATTTCTTTTTAGAGTAATGCAATTCGAAAGAAAGCTTTTACTCTCTGCTTTGATCTGTTATGAACAAAAACTTGATAAATTGTACCTAAGCCAGCTGAAGGCTACTTCTTCCTATGACTTAACTGCAAAGAATCCTAGAAAACTTTTCATGGAAATGACGCCTTTAAGGATCTTCATTTATGAAAACCTGTGTTCAGTAAGCAAGAGAGAGGACTTTTAAACTGTAAAGGATGACAAACCACGAAAACTGCGACTGCAGTGTAGTAGTCATTGCTTTTAGACTTGGATATAGTATGGATGTATTTAAAAAGTAACATAAAATTTTCAACAATATTAATAGATGGTGCTAACTTTAATTTCTTAGCATGTTTGCTTTCATATGAAATAAGAGTATTAGAGAATCAAAGAAGTACTGAAATTCATTTTAATTCTTTTTTTTTAATGAGTGAGTTTTAATGATACAAGTTTGGGATCACGGACAGTTGCTTGTGGAATACTGTTCCTACTGGCTGAGGTGTTTGTGTTGTCAGTTTTATGAACCCCTTCACTGGAATTAATGGTACAGAGAGGTTTCTCTCATCTCTCTTGGGGTGATTCTATCAGTTGGAAATATTAATAGTCCTCAATTGAAGCTAGTTAACCATTTGCACAGGAGAGAAGGAAGAGTTTCTCTGCTATCTCTATATCTCTGTATGATAGGGTTAATAGTATTTGTTGACAACAATGAAAAAGTAACTTACTGTATCACTTTTTCATGATTTATAAGACGATCCCAAACTCAGATTTTTCTACTAAATATTTTTAAATTCACATAAGAAGGATTTGCCATTTTCTTGTTAAAATACAACCAACACATGAAAGGTTTAAAATATGTAGTAGCAGGTACTAATATTTAAATTTTCAGACTATGCAAGTTAGTTGAATTCCTCAAGGTTTATTGCATGCATCTTTGTGTGCACATATTTTATAATATAAATTTACGTTTCACATGTTCTTATAGCAAGAAAATTCAAATATATGCAGTAACTTTTTTACAAAATAAAATTGAAATTTTGGAGTTCAATTTGTAAATTTAAGTTTGAAGTCATAGTAGTGCAGTGGTAATACTTATTGTTTTGTTTTGTTATTTTCAGAGCCTCTTTTATATGTAACCTCTCATTTGAAGGTATGTTAGAGTTTGGGTTAAAGAGGAAATTTCCACTAGTCTACAAATAAGATTTCCAGCATTGCCACCACATGGAGCACAGCCATGACTCTGAAAATAAATGGAAATAGCTTCTGACTGAAAAACAGATGTCACTGAGACTGAAGTTTAGCTTAATTGAAAAGATGAAGCCATCTTCAAGTCATTTATCTAAAAATAAAAAAGCAGATTAGAGACCACTTGATTCACAGGCAATCATAAGATAAAATAGCTGGCAAGAGGAAATTTAAGTAGACAAGGATCTTATATTTACTTTTGGGTTATTTAACAGAGCAATCTGTGCACATTCATGGAAGAAAAAATAGGCCTAAGCACTCGGATAGGCCCTTCATGTTCTCACTCTAGTAACTAAAAGCTGGTTTAACATTATGTAATCACTTGTTTATTATTGATGACATGTAGTAATCAAGGAGAGATAGAATACCCTGCTTATGGAAGCAGCAGAATGTGTAATAGTTATTTTTTTAATACCTTCTATTGAAAATATTTCATTTGGAAATAACTTTTGCATTTAAATGAGGTAGTCCTCTGTTTTCAAGGAAATTCACTAATGGACTAATTTGTTTGCCCTAATTTGGACAATAAATAAATTAGTTTATTATAAAACAAATAGGAAATTAGTAATTTTCAGCTTACAAACTGTATAAAATTGTTTGCTGCAGTTTCTTTTTAATATTTAAAAAAGCACGCAGAGTATGGGCACATATATTTTTGTTACTCTTCTAAAAGGAGCGGAGTAAAGCCAAGTGCTTTTGACAATGTTCTTGGCTGTGTTTGATCCCAGTAGCCATTCTCAAAATATTAAGCTGTATTTATCATTTTTAAACAACTACATGACAACCAACAGCTGCATACAAAATAGGTCTGTCACATCTTAAAAAGATGTTATACAATAATAGAATGTTAGAGTTGCAAAGAAGCAATTAAGTCACTGAACTCATCCTCCTGATAAGTCCATAAAGGAGCATGTCCTGGTGGCTCAGGCACTAACCTGGCAACTAGGACGTAGACCACGTAAAGCCCCAGGACCTGGTTCACAATCTGGGACCAGGTGCAACAGCCAGAGCAGATAAATAGAAGTGCTTCCTTTTTCATCCTTTAAAAAAAAAGTTTCTTCCTCTCCTCCCTTCCTCCTTTCTTCTCTCTAAAACAAAGGTCCATAAAAGACAGACAATTTATCCACAGTCATATAGCAGCCACTCCTAGAACCCAATCCTCTTTGTTGTTAAAAGAATTCTATCCTTAAAGAGGTAAAATAACCTAAACAGAAACATATACTTGTAAATTATATTTTCATATAGAATAAAGGGGGCGGGGGGAATCACACTTTTAGCAGTTTTTCCCAAATAAGTAAGCAGATACAACACTTTCTACCTCTTTAAATGTTAAATGGTCTCATCACAGGAATTGGATTCTGCAGAAAAAGTAACTTTTGTGACACTGAGGAGGAGGAAAACAGGTCGTTTGTGAAGACAGTACAACAGGGCTACATTTGCTTTGGCTGTAGACAGATGTAGAATCATACATGTCCCCTAGGCGTGAGGAGTTACAAAAACCTTTGTCATTAGAAGACCTTTATGATAGGTTTCATAAGCTAGTAGAAAGAACCCTGTATTTAAAAGTGGGAGCTATGGATTTGAATACAGGCAACTTTGACTCTTGTGCAGAATGTGACTGAACATGATTGAACCTCCATTTCTTCATCTACAAGATGGAAATTAGTAAGAATAAACTACTTGTTTTGAAGTTCAAGTGGAAAAACATTTTTTATAAGTGGAGCCATTAAATGTTAGATACATAATAATTATCATTATACTATGTGCACTGGAGAAAAAAAATTCTTTAAGAATCAGGGTGTTTGGGAGGAGAATGAAGCCTGGCAGTTGGGCAGATTTGACTTCCATTTTTTTGTACCCTCTAGGCCAGTGGTTTCACTTGGATTGATGTTAATAGTTTATCATTCCTTTCAGACACCATGAATTCCCTGAGGTTATTACAGAGTTAAGCATTTAGGACTAGTAAATTGCTCTGAGGCAACTGAGGGTGGCAAGAGTCTTTTAGCAGGGAGATCATCAGGTGTCTGTGCATTTGGCTTTTAGAGGCAAATAAGGAATCTTGGCACTGATGTAGATAATGTTTACTATGTCACCACAGCGGTCCCTGACATAAAGATATTTTCCATTAAAGATAGAAGAATCATAAATAATCACATTTTGGTAATTTTTCAAGTTAGTAATCCATGTAAAACTTCATACATGTAACAGTCAACACTTTGCCCTTGTAATGAACTTTTATTGAATAAAATATTCTCAAGTAGGCACTTGATAGTCAAGATCTCATTTGGAAATTATATTGTTATTAACTGATAATGAAACTGAGACCCATTTAGTTTTTCTGTGTGCAAGAAGCTAATTCATTTTTTTTTAGATAAAATCTCAGATTCCCTTCTGTGTTTGTCGTTGTTGTCCTGTCATCAGGTGGAGTCAGATTGTCATTCTTCATAAAGAAGAGGTAGGAACATGCTCTAGAATCGGTTGACAAGAAAGAGCCAGCTGTAGATAAAAGAAGTGTCATGAATGTGTCATGCATACTTTAAGGAGAATATATCATATACCTTAACCCTAAATTACCTTGCTAAGGGGACTCAATGAAGGAATTCATGAACTAAGGGAGTTGTGTCTGACTCAACTTTGTGTCCTCAGCCCGTAGGAGAGCACTCAGCACATTTTCAGTGCTCTATAAATATTTGCTAAGTGGACGAGTGACCCACAGCTTTAATTTTAGCCAACAACTTCAACTTTCCTTTTTTCTATGTCCCCCAAAGACTCTACTAAAATTGCTATAGTTAAGACAACTACCAATTTTTTTTAATTTATTTTTTTTCTTTTCTCTTTGATCAATTAAAGATGTCGAGCTGGTTAATAGGTTAATAGGTTAATACTCCAAGAGTCACTAAAAAGAATTGAAGAGATGGGATATCTGTCATTAATCAGCAGGGTTGCTGTTAGAAGTCATTTAGATATATGCGTACTCAGTATGACATCAGAGTCAGGTACTTATCTAAAAGAACAAAATTTTTCACATTCACTGTTTTCTTCTGACTTGTTCATATCATATTGTTCATTTCAGACTTCAGATCATCTAAAGACTTGATGAGACAATTTTTCCAAAGAGAATCTCAAGATTCCTAGTAGAAAAATTGAGGCTCTTACCCCAATTATAAGCTCAACTTTAAGATTTGGTCATGCAAATCAAATGATTGTGTACTTTATATGGTTATAAACATATAAATGAATCTATTTGCCTATACAGTTCAGATTTTGCATTTTGCACAAGTATTTCACCTGTTTCAGAGGGGCTTTTCCAAATCTTTTATTTAGTCTCTTGAAAATCTTTTCACCTGGCACTGTAATTGAATGTCATGGCAAAAAATATCCCATTTTTTGCCTCTCACTGGAGTGTCTGTACATGTGACATTATTGACAGAATTAGATACTATTTTATAGTAGAGTTAGAACTATCCAAGATCTAAATAACATCTATGACTAACCCCATGGGGGAAGATTCCTAATAATTTTCCAAATTTTCTGTTTCTAGTGACAGGTTTCATGCATATACTCAGCTATTAAAGCATTAGAGTGTCTTTGATTTCTTAATCACTAACAACTTTAGCTCTGATTGCCCATGGAGTTGCAAGCTGTTAAAATTATCATTTGCTTCTTGCTAATTTTGAAACCAAGTGCTGTTTCTTCATTTGATATAGCACAGGTCTTTTTCAGAGCTCAAACAACTCAGGAGCACTACAAATCTACTGTAAGAAAACCAGATCTAAAAATAATGAATTTATAAAATAAATGGGGCTTAAATACTAAAGAGGTCCGTTTCTTAAAGGAATCAGTGAAGGTGGGTTTTTTTTTTTTTTTTTTTTTTTTTTTTTCGGTAAAAGCATCTCTGGTATTTACAACTTATTATTTAAGTGGTGGATATTTTATGAAGAAAATAGTCAATAAATCTGAAAGCTTATGTTTCAATACTTACAGGTCATTTGAAATTCAACCAGAGTTAAGAAAATACAAATAATCTGGAAAAAGTGTTTATATATAGCCTTTTAAAAACCATTCCCCTATAGTACTTTGCCATGGAGAATGCTCAGTAAATATTTGATAAATTGATTTGATATGCTAAGATCAATTAATAGTATAACGAAGTATGTTAACTTGAGCATTCATTCATCCATCCATTATCCATTCAAAAACATTATTCACACTACAAATGTTATTTATTGGGAAAACACAGAAAGCCAATGACTTTTTTCTTTAAAAGTTAAGTTTGTACTTCTTCAACTTGAACAGAAAGAATTTATTTCAGGCCACAGTGCTCCTATGGATTAGTGATGTTCAAGTTATCTAAGGAACATCTCAGAACCTTGTTGAAATAATCAATTCCTAAGCCCTATTCTCAGAGTTTATTAGGTAGATCTAAAAAAAGGTAGTATTTAAATACTAGATCCAAATTTTAGTACTTGAGTTTTTAAGAAAGCTACCCAAATACTGTTAATAATTCATTTTCAAAACCTATTAAAACCTATTAAAGATTATATCATCCTAACGTTTTCTTTCAAGAAGAATCAAGACACAGATTTTTCTTTAGCCTGTTTTTAACGACTATTCTTGACTTTCTGTTAAATTCTCTCCTTCTCTGGGAAGACCCAACCCCCTGATAGGATGGTAGGGATAGGATGTTTCCTTAGAACATCAGGAAAATGAACATCTGACTTTCCTCAGACTCATGTTCAAATTTCTAAGGATTCCTTCTAAGTACCAATTCAGTGTCAGGCAGTGTTACTACAGCAAAAAAAACCAACAAAGCAAGTAAAACAAACATCCACTCTATTTGGACACCCTCTCATCATTATAGACTCACACTAATAAGACATATTTGTCATTCTTAAGGTTATAAACCATAAAGTATGCATGACACATAAATCACAAATTTGTCCCCACATCTTTGAAAAAGCACAACCTAAGATTCTGAGCCATAGAGGTCCTATTGACTGGGCCTATTCCTTGCTACCCTTACTCTTGTAGTTCAAATAAAAATACTTATTTCTAAGTTCTAACTACATTATTTTATTTCATCTTCATCTCTCTTTAGTACTGATCTACATAGTTTCTCCAGAATATACCAACTTACTCCTTTTTTCCTAAAAGCTAATCTTGATGCATTTTCACATCTTCTATATAATGTGATAGAGCTCTAATCAGTGCTTTCCACTCGATACCATTATTATTAAGCATAATCATGCATTAACAATAATGCATTGTGATTTTGAGTTCTTATTAAAAATATTATCTCTTTCCCTTAGGAACTTCTATCTATATCTTTCTAAGGAAGCAGATATTTTTCTTTCAGATTACAGGCTTGCTAAGCACTGTTTGCAGATAGATTGTATTTATCCTCTGAAAACTTAAAGTCTGAAAGTAATATTTGTCATTTCCTTTAATGCTTAAATTCCATTTGTTGGTATTTGTGCCGGTTAAGCTTCTGCAATATATGTAGGACAAACGAAACTTGACGAAGTCTAGCTGGGCAAAGTCTAATAATTAGTCTCTAATCAAGTGTTAGTATTTAATTGATGTCTACAGGAAATATTTCCATTTTCTCTTCTCCAAAGTAAATAATTCAAATTCCTTTAACTACTGTTGTTTAACACCACAGATCTCAAATTCCATTAACTTAAATGAAGAAACTTGGTTAAGCAATTTTAGCTATTTTATTAATGATATAAAATTGCATTGCTGAGAAAAAGGCAATAAAATCAAATGAAAAGTGGCATACGTCAATGAGGACTGAAAAAACTTCCCTAACTATATTCCCTAAAGATAAAAGTCATTCAAGTTTTTCTAGAACAGAATTATTAGCAACTGCTCCCTTCATAAAGACTCAAAATACTTGCCTTACAAAAAAAAAAAAGTTTGTTTTTTTTTTCCTCTGCAAGATGATTCTTTAAAGAGCACAAAAATCAGAAAGCCAACTTTTCATTAATGGTTCTTCTAACACCTCACAATGCTAACCCTTCTGTAATTTTTTGGTATGACCTCACTTGAAAAGTACTTTCAGATAGTTTTTCCAGTAAATAAAAGAATAGTTTTCAGTTCTTTTATATCATTAGAAAATAGTAACCAACATTCTGGTGATGCAAGGTCATCACTAAAATAATAAGAATGAAGTGTTATACCCCTTTTCACCCTGTTTGCCTTCTCACTTTATTTTTGCTTTTTATAGTTCTTTGTGAGATACTGTCATATGAGAAATAAATGTAAATGTCATTACGAGAGACTTGGCAATCTTTCTTGCAAGCTTCGTTTATCTAAGTTATCAGAGTGTTCAAGATTGAATCATTTCCTCAGGCAACCTGAGTTTTACTTTGTACAATGTTGCATTAGGTTCATTCATTCCATATCCATTGTCAAGAGTGTAAGGATATCTTTCAATATACTCTGTTCATGTATGAGGGCCACTATTTTGTTTTATTTTATTTTTTAAAATAACAATTGTATTATTATGTCTTCTGTTTATAGAGCCATATTCACTTTAAGATAATGAAATCTCTTCTCAGTCTGTGGGTATTACACCCACCACCAGAATTCTAGTGCTTTACTACCGCCTAGTTCCCTCTCCCTCCCACACCCCTATGGCATTAATGTAAGAATCAAGTGACTGGATGAAAAGACTATTATATGACTTTGTTTAGAAATGTTATTATAAATAGGGGGTAAAGAATGGAAAGATAAGCATAAAGTGAAAGATAGTATCTCTAAGTAATAAGCTTATTAAAGATTTTCGTTATTTTAGTTCTGTTTTTTCAAATTTCTAAAATAAAGAAAATAGCATCTTAGAAAAAGAATAAATTATAGTTGCTGCTTATGTCTTACTTTTTACTTGCTTATCCTAGGAAACTTGACGAGTTGTTGTTTTTTTTGTTTTTTTTTAAATATCTGTGGTATTTCTCTCCCAAGTATGATATGACACATTTTCTCTGTCTCACAGTGTGGAATGTATATAAGTTTATATGACTAGGACCTAAAGAAAAATGCATAAATGCAGCTGACTTTGATTCTTTTTTTTTTCTTTAATTTTGTAAACTAGGTTTATAGCTGGATTCTTGTGTGTATTTTGCCGCAAGCTGATACTTATGGTCTTTGTATTTGCAGATGTGGATAGATGTCAAGGGAAATGACTTGAGATGTTGAGAAGCATGAGAGGTTGTACTTGAAAACCATTCAACATTGCTCAGGCCCTAACTCCTAGAGTTTAATTCAGATTAGAATCCCAACATATTTTAAATGTTTTTTTCTTGATCCATTGACCATTAAAATGTACTTTTAGTATGGGCCCTGGTGGCCTAGTGGTCTAGTATACCCAGGAGCAGTCCCACACACATCCCAAGGTCCAGGGTTGGGTTCAAGACCTGGGGCTGGGGGGAACCACCTATGTGAACAACTAAATAAAATAAGGTTCTTCCTCCTCTCTCTTCCTGCCTTCCTTCCTACTCATCATCATTCCTGCCTGCACCTTTCCTTTTAAAAAAATTGTGTGTTTAAACTGTATTTTGAAACTATAATCATGGATATGTTTCCCACTATTATCCAAAGAAATATTGCATAGCTATTTCATTCTTAGGTAAATTTATGAATTGAAAAAAAGAGATCTTTCTAAGCTCCTCTCCTTTTTACACACACACACACACACACACACACACACACTGCCTCCATTCTTACACTATGAGACTTTCACAGAAAGAAAAATCCTACAATTATCATGAGACATTAAAGAAGATAGAATAAAATTGAATGCCTTGGGAGTTTTGTGTAGTGCAAAAAAGCAAGGAATAATTTGGTTTATTTGTTTTTTCCCATCTAATATTTTTAGGTACAAGCCTATGCAGAAAGTGGATGGGGTTGCAGATGGTTTCACAGGAAGTGGTCAACAGACAGGCACATCTGTTGAGCAAACTGTAATTGCCCAAAGTCAACATCATCAACAGTTTTTAGGTATGTTAAGGTGTAATGCATATTAGTTGCTATTAGGATTTTGAAAACAAGAGAATAGTAGTATATTCTTAAAGTAAAATGTCTATTACAGATGTTAATTACATGGAAAGATTTTTTTTGTGTGCTGGAACTATGCACATTATATGATAGTTCTAGTTCATTTCTACTTTCTTATGTTCACTAGAGCTTGTTTTTAAAGATACCGAGCTCTTTAGGACTTTTAAATATATATGAATTAAAGACTCATTACTATGAATTGTTTTCTAGACTTTGAGTTAATTGGTTTTGTGATCAAAATTCTGTTCTGTTTACTTTCAGCAGTAACTTCAAGTGCCAAAAGGAATTCTCATTTCCTATGTATAAAGCTGCATATGTATACAGTCTCAGATTAGAAAAAAAGTACAATTTTAAAAAGTAATTTATGCTTTTAAATTGATTGCAGTGCTTCCTATTTTCACAATTTTATTAGATGGTATACATGTTTCTTATTACTTAAAAAGTTAGGAAATAGAACTTGAACATTTCATGTATTCCTGTCATAGCAAACGTGTAAAACTGGCACTTTAACTGAGCATGTATAGTTTCTGTAAGACAGAGCAAAATAAATAGAAGCTATCAGAGAGTGTGTGTGCGTGTGTGTGTATGTATGTGTCTGTGTGTATGGTTATGTGTCTGTGTGCACTTTCTGACAAAGACAACTCAAATAGATTTTCAGGTTAGAATAGCTACTACTGTTGGAAACATTTAGACAGCATTTCCCAAACTAAACTCCTCAGGTTTATTGTTGTGACCCCTTGAGCTCGTAACAAGATTTTTTGTTTCCTTTTTTGTTTTTTGTATCTCTTATTACCTTTAAAAATTAAATTAAATTCTGGATTACCCGGAAGACTGAAGTGAATATTATCATGTAATTTTAGTTTCCATATTTTTATTTGAGTTTCTAATAAGGCAGGAACCAAAGTGTATTACATTAATTGTCCAGAGCTAATAAGAAAAGAACAAAGAAAAACTTACTGTGTAAATTATGCCTTCATCCCAAGGGAAGGCTGAATGATGTCCTAGTGTTCTCTGTGGAGGAATGTTTCACAGCTCATTTGAATATAGAAGGGTAATGGGAGAACCAGCCACCAGAAGTATATGTTGGCATAGTCCTGTCAGACTCAAAAGATCCTGTGCCTCAGCAGTCAATACTGCTGTTATGTTTTGAGAGTTAATATAGTTACAGGACAATAGCATCATTCATCACATCAAATTAATGTTGTTAAGCTTAATGTTATTTTTGTAGTTTTTTTGTATCTGTTCTATAGCTCTTTTGGTTTATGATTATGTAAGAAGCATGAGTATCATAAACTGAAAGCTGGATTTATTTGTTACATATTTAAGTAACATAATAATAAAAAAAAACTAATTGATACTGACCAACTCATGATACTTTTCTTTTATTAGGGGACCTATATTGAGATATACTGTGATGTGTTATTTCCAGAATAATTATAGCAAAAATTAAGTTTCGGTTACATTTTTTAATATTACCTCTATTCTTTTGTACTGAGGATGTTGCTAAGTTTTTCTTGCAGAATGCTAATATGAAAAGTCATGGCTCTTTGAATCTCTTGATTTTTAAATTATTTTCCTTTTTAGTCTTAAATTTTCCCTCATTAATTTGTAATTGGCATGATCCACAATAGCTTTCTTTCCGTTGTGTTGTCATGGTAACAGATGCATCTCGAGCACTTCCAGAGTTTGGGGAAGTTGAAATCTCTTCTTTGCCAGATGGTACTACCTTTGAGGATATCAAGTCACTGCAGAGTCTTTATCGAGAGCACTGTGAGGTAGGTCTTTTCAAACACATCCTAAGTTTTGCCAGTTTGCTAAAGCAGATTAATCAAGCTTATTCCTAAAGGACAGATGAAGTTAGTTTAATATATTTCTTTGAACAGTACTAAGTTAACTTTCTTCTCTGTGTCATAGTGGAAAAGTAAGGAATTCAGGAAAGGGAAAATAAATTTTACCGTTTCTTAGCCTTTTGTAATGTGATTCCTTTATATAGAAGTTCCACTTCTCAGTATTTATTCTAGAAAATTACTTACATATGTGTTAAATGTACACGGGAACTAGTGGCATTATTTTAATGCAAACTATTGGTTATATATGCAGTATCTAATAGGGAATAAATAAATAAAATGGTGCAATATATAGGACAGAATGCTATTAGCCACTAAAAAGGACAAGCATCTCTGAATGTACTATGAATGGAACAAAGTCAAGGATTTATTTTCAGGGAAATAAGAGTATGTATAGCATAGTATTATTTGAATTAAAAAGAACATGTTTTCACATCTCTCCAGAGAAAGAACAATAAATTATTAATGGTGGTTGCATTTGTGAAGTGAGTGATGGGGGAATCAAGGGAGGAGATTGGATTTTTTAATATACTCTTTTTATCTTTTTAATTTTATTCCAGAAATGTATATTTCTATTTAAAATATTTTCTATAAATGTTTAATAAAACCCTTCATGAATTTCTTCCAGGGATCATTGAATCCGTTGGTTTGTTTTGTTTGTGGGGTTAATTTTTTCACCTATTCGTCTCTTTCTGCCTTTCTGAGTATTCTACATAAATACTGACTTCCCTGTCTACCAGAGGTGAACTGTCCAGGTCAGCATGTTCACGTATTTGCAGTTCACCTGGTTAGAAAGGGCGTTAGGAATAGCAATAAGAGTTTTCTTCTTACGTGTTTCTTCTTTTGAAAGAGGAATCTGTTTAGAATTTAAGTGACTTTATTCCAGGGCTCTTTGTGATCTACTTAGTAGTAAAAGATAATCCTTTGGATTTCATAGGCAGTTCCTCCTGATGCTGGCACTGCAGTATGTAGAGAGAAGTCTCAGCTCACAACATTTCACATATTTTTTTCCACTCCAGAAATAAGAACTGCTTAAGTGAACTCTTAAGTGCTTATCAAGGGTGATATATTATTAACAAACAAGGGCATGTTATCTCTTTATTTTAACAAACCTTTTGTCAGAAGTGTTCTTCAGCATATCCTGTCAGTTTATTCTCGGAATGATGATAGATACTTAATATTCATTTATCTTTGAATTCAGTGCTTTTCTCATTATTTCTCAGAATTTCTGGATAATCCTTACATATCTAGAAAAAAATCCTTCATGGTGATAATGTATATTTAATAAAGATTTATATAATGATTCTCTTATGAATTTTGTCATTTCTCTGTGTTCAGATTAACCTTATTTTAAGCAACCAGGCTATACAAATATAACTTGGATCTTTTTTAATTTCTCATGTTTATTCAAAACAGGAGTTGAACTCTAATTATCTACAGTGTTGAAGAGTGTAGAGTAAGATTATTATCATTGAAAAACTCAGAAATTTGAAAATATTATTGTATTATAAAATTTTCATTAGCATTGTTAGTTGTCAGAAATAATGTATATGAAGAGGTAAGGACATGCATATTAAACTCTTTGGCAAATATAAATCCCATAGAATGATCCCCATTTCTGTTAGTGTCCATGTCATTTTTCAGGGGGAATAGCCATCCTATATATAAAGAATTCTAATTGTTTCTTCCTGTTAATTTCTAAACTTTCGAAGTACAGATTTAGAAGTCTCATATCCAATTCCTAAATAATCATTTAAGATGACTTAAGTCTAAGCCAATAGATTGTGTATTATTTTAAATTGTATTTATAATTAAATTATATTTGCCTGGTCCGAACATAAATGAAACTGAATATACAAATTTTTAATGTTTTATTCATTTGTAAACTGTCTCAAATGAGGCTGATATGAATGTTCTTTTCAAGAGATTTGAGGTGATTTTACCTGACATGGTGAGTTTTAGAAGCAGTGAATCTTTACTTGTTTTAGTTCACATTATGTACAACATATGTATAGATATGTATTTTAAAAAATTAATGTACTTATATTGCATATTCAGAATTGTCACAATTTGTTTATCAAAGACATTTTGTAAGTATCACTAGTTTTGTTATGAAAGTCTTCAGTATAATTTTCTATGAAAGTTGCTGCAACTGTAATTTTTTTCTTTTAACATATTTGTAGTATTCTATTTTTTTTTTTTTAAAGGAAAGGTACAGGCAGAAATGAAAATGAGTAGGCAGTCAGGAAGAGAAAGGAGAAGGAAGCATCCTTGTTTTACTTTTATTCCGTTGTTCAAACTGTTTTTTTTCCCCTGGGCCTTGGCCTTGAACCTAGGGGTGTGTGACTTGCTCCTTTGGAAGCCATTGACCTGACTGCTGCTCCACAAGAGCACACCTGCATAGTGTTCTTAAAGCAATCTTATAGGTAGAGGTTGTAAGATACTTTATAAGGTATTAACAGTTGCTTCTTTTCTTTAGAGATGTCCCTCAGAATGTGCGTAAACTATAACTGAGAAAGCAGCTATAATAATCAGCCCCTTGAGAAGTCCTTGGGTTTTGCCTGGGAGGAGCTGTATCTATTTGCCCTTTACTTTCAGGGCTTGCACTTTGCACTTTTATTGTTGCTGTTATTTAGCAGTGAGGAGTGTGTTAATTAATTTCTTCCCCTCTCTCCACTTTCATTCCAACTACTTGCAGCATTTTCTGCTAGTTTCCAGAAAGTACCCCTACCAGATTTCATATAATATTGGAATTAGTTTCAGAATGTTTTTGTATAGAAGATCAATTATTCTGTGTGTTATGCATAAGGCCAGATCTATACAGATAGTACAAAATAAAGAATTATGAAGTTATAGTTTTCTGTTTTTGCGTAAAATGCTCAGATTGACTCTTAATTGCCCCATTATCTCTTAGCATCTTTGCATTTTGTACTTGTTAACAAGACTGTTTTACCTGTCCTTGTCCTCAGTGTTGACACACTATACTAACTGCTTCTGTCTTTTATGCTTAAAATAATCATGTGCTCTTTACACAAACAAGTTACTCTTTGGTGCTATGACTGATTTGTCTGAAGGCTAATTTATAAACTAATTATAATAGCAGGGTGAAATTAATTAAGATCACCAAAAGTTAATGAAAGTGATAAATTTTAGCACCATCCAAAACAAAGTCCTTGATGCATCAGGGCTTTGTAGGAGATAAAATGAAGGAGGAGGAGTTGAGATTCCCCACCCCCAATGTTAGGAGAAGGAATACTTTTAAAGCTACTCTCTGAAGGCAGTATGTGGAGATGGAAGATATTGCATGACCAAAGATAGGTGCTTGTATTGTTTTTCTGCTCAGACTCATGCTATCCTCTGCCCCGGCTTCTGCTGGCTGGATACCTATGATTCAGCATAGCCTTAAAGAACGAATTTAGCCTTAACTCCATCTGCACACATAAGCACCTCCACACCTTTAAATTCTGCTCTCTTTGATGGCCAGTGTACACACCTACCCCAATGAAGACTGATGTGAAAGAATCTGTTTTGTACCCTTCTGGGAATGAGAATAGGAAGAGTGGCAGAACCACAGAGGCAGAAGGAAACAGTGGGAAAAGGGATGGAAGAAAAGTAAGAAAAGAAAATGGAGAGGAAGGGAAGCAAACGTGAAAATGGAGGAAATAGATAAAGGTGAGGGTAGGATATGAGGCATTATGAGAGGAATACATGTTACCCTGCTTCATCTTTTGAGTTATTTTCCTTCACTTTCCTCCTAGCTAATCCCTTGTTTTTCTGCTTTGCATTGGCAAGATTTAATTCCATTTTATTAAGTTTTAACTTATGAGTTCAGAAGTATCTTTACCATTTAAGTCCCATAACATTGTGCATTTTTCATACATCCCCATTAGAAATATGGTAAGGTAATATCAATAACTGTTTTGTTTTTTAGGCAATATTGGATGTTGTTGTGAATCTTCAATTTAGTCTGATAGAAAAATTGTGGCAAACATTCTGGCGCTATTCTCCCTCTACTCCAGCTGACGGCACTACCATTACTGAGTCAAGGTCAGAATCAATATGCTTTTCCAATTCATTTTTATGGCTAAGTAGATGTCACAGCTAATAAATTAGATATATGTATACCAGTTGTGAACCTTACCTGATAATATTAAATGAATAGATTGAAATAAACCACAAACTGCTCTCTTGAGGTTTCACTGTGTGTATTATAGCTCCCATTTTTATTGATTTGGGGGACGGCGGTAGAGCTATTTCATCCTCTTGGAATTAGTATCATATTTACCTTTCATACCGTCAGAAAGTATTCACGTGCATAGGCAACTTGGGGGAGTGTTTTATTTATATATATATATGTCTATATATATCTATCTATGTACCTATAGATAGATATATATAGATATATAGATATATAGATATACAGCCATATGGCACCAGTTCAGTGGTGGTATAGTATAGTTCTAACCTCAGTAGTATTTGATAAACTAAAACGATTTTTAAAGTCCATTTTCTTTTTTATCCTCATTTGCCATCTATTCATTTGCTACATTTATTCACACCAGCAATCTGAGTGAAATAGAAAGTCGACTTCCGAAAGCAAAGCTGATAACTCTGTGCAAACATGAGTCTATCCTGAAATGGATGTGTAACTGTGACCATGGGATGTACCAGGCTTTGGTGGAGATTCTCATCCCCGACGTCCTTAGACCTATTCCTAGTAAGTTAAATGCAGACAAATACGGATGCTTTTGTTCTCATACATTCCACCCAGAAAGATTTGGGAAGTGACATTGCAATTTAGAGTGACTCTAATCGCATTTGAATTTTCCAAATAGAAAACATGCAACACAGAGTATTGCATGAAACAACCTAGAACAAAACTGTGAATGTGACAAACCCAATGACTAATTGCAAGAGCCCGCCTACACCAGTCAATCATTTAAAAATTATTTTATCCAAGGACATAGTTCCCTTCATATCGCCAAAATTTGTGAAATATGTAATTGCTAGTCCAGCCTCTTTCATGGTTGCTTTTGATTTGAAATAAATTTATCTTGGTTTCTACTGAAGTTGAATTACTGTATAAAAATTTACTTTATCACCTACATCATGTTAAGAACTACAAAGGCAGTTTCCATTAACAGTAATGGTTAACTGACATTTTGAGAGAAAAATCTATGTAATTACACAAGCATTGTATTCACACCATGAAGCAAATAGAAACCACGCAGATAACTTACATTATTTTTTTTAAGTGATGGTGCTTTTTGAACTACCTTGTAGCAAACAAAGCTATTTTCTGCAAGTGTCAATATAAATGCTAGTCTGGATACTTGTGTTAGACAAAGTCGAAGTGATTTTAAGTCTAAATCTTGTAGAGTACATGCTAGTGACCTTCACTTTTAAAGAAATGAAACAGAATTCCCACTCTGCAGTGACATTAATAAGAAAAAAGCATTGTTTTAGCTTTGGAATTGATAACCATGTACTTCAAATACACTGTTCACATTGTTCTGGAGTATTCTAGGAAATATTTGATAGGGATTCAGTAGAAGTTACAAATATTTGCATTTTTATACTTTCTCTAAATATGATAAATGGGGGAAGATATGAAATCTTTCATCTCATCCCTACCACCTTAAAATATATACTTAGACATGCCTTTGCACATACTATCAATGAACACACATAAATTAATTAGAAATAAGTTTTTAAAAATCCACTGTAATTATCTCACGTTTTTATAAATTGCTAATGTTTTCATTCTATCTGCACCAAGTTGATTAAAAATGATGTTGTCATGGAAAATTTTGTTTGTAAATTCTCTGCTGATTTGTATTCTAGAATCTGATTTTTCTTGTTTTTGTCTTGCTCCCTATGCTCAAAGTGATAATCTCTAGAGATGTTGAAGAGAAGCTGCATAGGATAGCTCATTAGCCTATGACATCTTGCCACCAACCTACAACTTCTCTCATGAGATATAAGAAGAGATGTCACTGAGCACTATCTTTTTTGAGGCAAATCAACAACATCAGTATTCATTAAAAAGTTCTAAAATCTTTTGCTTCTATATTAGTATTATAAGACTTTTACTTATAAACTCAACTGTTCAGTCACTTAAATCATGTCTAAATTTTAGTTGACTTTAAGCCCCATAAGTACAGTATACCTACCCTTTGTTATTTGCATATTTTGTTTTGAAAACCAATTATATTCTGTTTGTAGCTACATTTAGCAGTAGCTCCACTTCAAGAATGTTCACATAGTATAGTTTTATCATCTGAGAAATTACAAGAAACATTAATGTGCCTTCCTACCAAGTAAATTTGGAGATTTAATACCCATTTTACAGTAAGGCTTCACAAATAAATCTTTAAATACCTTAGATAAGTGCCTTCTGATTGTAAAATTTTAATCATTAGCAGGTTGAGACAAGCTTGCTTTGGAAGTTTTAAATTCCAAACCCTCCATTCATGAGAAAAAGTTTTCAATCTGCATAGTTTGATCTGACATGAATCACTATAGAGAAAGCAAACTTAATTTTATTTCTAAAAATTTATTTTCCTGACTACTAGTACTTCACACTACCCTTTACTGTCCAGATGGGATTCCTTTTTTTAGCCAAAAAAAAGTCTGCATATCACACTCATTTAAAGTCAGTTTGAAGTGACTATATTTTAAAATACACTTATCTGAATATGGAAAAAGTCCAGTGTAAAGAATGATTTAAGAACTCAACTGGTAACACTTAAGTGAACAATTATGACTCTAATTAAAAGTATCCCATAATGTCATTTAGTACAAAAAATAAAAAATTCCTTATCATTTGATATGTAAAATATATCTTATTTTATAACCTCCTGAGCATCAGTTTGTCTAGATAATGCAAGAGCTATGTTAATTTATTTTTAGAAGAAACTTTTCCTCATCCTTGGTTTTATTCAGATTAAATAATTATATATGAAATGCATAATGCAGATAGACGAGTTGAATCTTAAAATGTTCCTATATTTCAAAAAGGGTCGTTAATTTTTTTTCACTCTTTCATTTCCATTCATGCCTGCCCTCCATGGTTCTAGTACATAATACACTGGAAAAATATTTTTCTTTCTTCTTTCTTTTTTTGGCTAAAGTGAGAAGCTTTGGAAATTTCAAAAGATTAGTTCTCAAGAAATTTCCAACTCAGTGTTTCCAGCAGATGATTCTCATGGTTAAGAGTCTGTACTTCTTGAGTGTTTTTCTTAATCAAAATATAGCCATTCTATCACACTTCTGTGACTAGATCAGCTAAATCAATCATTTAATATTTTGTTTTTCTTATTGGAATGATAAAATTTATATCTTTTGCAAATAACTTGAGTAAACCAATTATTTCCAACCCCTTGAGCTCAGGAAAAAAAAAAAAAAAAAAAACCAAGGAACTTAATCTCATCATTTATATTAATGTTCTTGGGAGCCTTGGATAAAAACATAATTTCTCTTTCTTAGAGTAGACAATAAATTATAATACCTACCCACATTTTAGGGAACCCACAGAGATTAATTTTAAGTTGTGAGTGCCTTATTTATTAACATTGGCAACTGTTCCATAAACTGTGGACCCTTAGGCAAAGATGAAGTAAAATGCTGTGACTGAATTACTTGTTGAACAAGAGAAAGAATTCTCTCTTATTATACAGTAATCTCAGTAAGCATATGCCTTCTTGAAAAAGGGTCATAGTTATCCCTGATAACTAAAGGTGTTTCTAATCATTTTATGACCACCATAAGAGTTACTCTCATGGAACCTATCCCTATTTCAGGTTTTTTCATATTTTAACAAGTATGTGAAAAATATGGAATGGACTCTTTTAGAAATACTTAAAAATATTGGTCTCTGTGACAGCAATTTTATCACTCTTATATTTTATCTCTACCTGCCAAGTAAAAGGGAGAATAGTTATCCAAAATTTTCAAGTCAGACAATTTTACTCTGTACTTTACTTTTCAATGAGAGTGAGTGATACTCTAATTGATACTTTCTAATGTAAATAAGTATATAGAGAAAAAGAGAAACCTTTGCATTATTTTCTTTTTAAATAAAGAAATGAAAATAGGTTAAGAGCTTTAAAATTTAAGATGGAGAATTAAAGTAAAAACCTTAGCCTTTGAGCACAAAGTTGTTAATGGAAAGTGTTTTGTCGAAGATAGAAAATTCCATTAAGTATATTCACAACTGGTATATGTTGCTAAAAGCAAAAATATTTGAAAGTTTTCATTTCCAACAAATTGTCATGATTATTTGGGAACAAGTTAGTTTTAAAAGAAAAACATAATTCTTGGATTTTTCAAAGCTAGGAATAATGTTAAAATCTTGTCAGTAAGTTCAATATAAGTTGGTGCTATTTCAGATGTCATATACACATTTTCTCTTATTCTAGCATGAAGATTAATGTTCTTTGGTATCTTTTTCCTTCTGCTTTTTATTCTTTAACATTTAGGTGCCTTGACCCAAGCCATTCGAAATTTTGCAAAAAGCCTTGAAGGTTGGCTTTCCAATGCCATGAACAATATTCCACAGAGAATGATACAAACCAAGGTACAATTTTATGCTTTTGGTTTTCTTTTGTGTTTAGGAAATGTTTCTAATTATGAAATATATGTGCATATATACACACATATTTATCTTCTATCAAGTGGTATTATGTAAAACATTGATAATTAACAATTCTTTTAAAACAAGCTGTTATCTTTGTATTTTATAGCCATGTTATAAAAAAAACCTGTAAAGAGATATTGTTTGATAATGCTCATGAGACTTGAGTAGCATTTCAAGGATGTGATTTTTTATGTCTTTTTAAACTGTTTCAGTGTTCTTAATTTTAAATATTGAAAACATTCTTCAAATAGTTCTTACTTATAGTTTTAGATTTTTAACACCTCTACTACATTAAAGGTATTCTATAAAGTTCATGTAAATTAACGTTCGTTTGCTGTTCAGTGTGTTTTGTTTTTTAACATCAAAGAATGCTTTTGTGAGTCAAGCAATCATTTCTTAGAGTTAACTATTTTTTATAATTTATTCATGTATATCAGGAATATAGATTATTTAGCTAGAGATATGAATTCTAGTTTCTGCTTGACCTCTTCTATCTGTGTTAATTATGGGTTAATCTGTGACCAATACCCATGGCAAGATTAGACGGCTTCTGTTTAAACTTTGTTAAAAAAAATGTGGCTTTTTGTCAGTGACTACCCTTTATGAGACTCTGACAATATAGCTTAACTTTCAATTTAAGGGCATAGTTGATAGATTGAGGTTCTTGTGGATGACAAGTCTCTATAGCAAATAAGTGACTAGCTCCTAGTTCTTTCTGCTTTGGCTTAAGGTTTACAATAACGCTTTCTATCTCTAAAACATACAAGGAAACATTTCATTCATATGCCTATCTTAGATTGTCACTCTACATCTGTGCTGTTAATACAGTAGGGCTGGCACTACAGGTGGCTATTTAAATTTAAATGTTTCGTTAAAACATCTAATTCTTTAGTAACTCTAGCTACATTTGAAGTGCCCCATAGTTCCATGTGTCTAATGGCTACCATATTGAGTAGCACATTATAAAATATTTCTGTCATCGCAGGAAGTTCTCCATTGCAAGTTCTAGAGTGTCATATTGAGTTGGATTATACAGATTCCATTTGTTTATGATGGTGAGAGGAATGCTTTCCAGCTTATAATCAGTCATATTCTTAACAATATTTTCAACAACTAAAAACATCTTTCTTCCCAATGTCATCAAAGTTTTTGTGGTACCAGTCTGACTGCAATGTTTGCCATCTCATTGATAACCAGAGTTATTTCGGGTGATCTACCTTGATGAAGGGTGCCTTTTGCTATTTTCCTCATATTTATATGCAGCTTTTTTTCAGCTGAGCACTCATGACATGAAGGCAACATACGTTGACAGGCGAAACCATAATTAGATTATAATTGCACCACATCAGAATACCTGGGTTCATATCCTACTACTTAAACATAGTTCTTCTGTAATCTTGAGCAATCTGCTTAACCTCTTTAAATCATGATATAATTGTATGGTTATGAGAGTTAAAGTGACATATGAGGTCCTTAATACAACGTGTAGCACATGGTGTATACTTGATTTAACATACACCACAGAAATGGGAGAAGGTCTAAGAGTCTTCCTTTGAAGGTATTCTAACTTCCCCCAAGATCCACATTTCTCAGAATATCTCATTATTAAGATAAGTATTCTTTGTCCTGTGAATTCTCCTCACTACTCAGTCAACTGATGTTCAATCCATTCTTCTTATGTATTATATACCCTTAGTGATTTAATGCCTATCATACCTTCCTGTAAATATACTTTTTAACATATTTTAACAATTTTCTTTACATTTAAAAATTTCCATGAACTCATGAAATTTAGATTTCTAGCTAAACTTTTTTTTTTTTACATTATCTCTGGTATCTTTCAACATAATATGGTGCATTCAGAGTCCTAACAAGAAAAAAGGAAGCTAATGGTATGCCCAAAGGAGGTAATATTTGAAGAGAGTTTAAGAAGGATCTGTTTCCAAAGATGTGATCAGAGTTAAGAAAATCAAGGAGTAACGGTAAAGCATCCAGGACTAGCAGTAGTGCAAAGTCTGATCATCCTAAGTCTGAAGGGACAAGAGGTGAAAGCTATGGAATTGGGAGAGTCTCTTCTTCCTCTGACTGTGGCCTTGGAAAAGGAAAGCAGGTTCTACCAAAACAGAGATGAGAGAGGGAGAAGGTAAATATTTCAACAAATCTTATTTTCCTTCCTTCAGTCTCCTATCAATGCCTATCATTGGCCAAATCCAACTGAAATCTAAAAGGCAAAGGAGCTAGGTAGATAATGTAGTCTGTCCAGATCAGTCTTCCTTGGCACAGGACAGAATAGAAAAGGATATAAAGTGCATTAATAAGGGAGAAATGGAGATTTCCTAGATAGTCCTTTTTAACTATTTATTTGGGAATAAAGGCTATGAATATAACATGCTTTTTTCATTTCAAGGTTACCCAGGTTTGTCAAATAAAAGTAGTAAGAATAAATCTGAATGACAGTGCTCTTAAGACGTGCATATTTGTATCCAGTTCAAGTAAAGATTTTGTATAGTTTCCTTTTCTAAATAAAAATGAAAAGTATTATTTGCCTAGCTTTTAGTTGATGACAACTCTGTGTCCTACAGAGAATAAAAAAGAAATGGAAATCAATGATTTTGCTACTTCCCTAGGCAAAGTCATTTCTTGCTGTGGATGAGTAGTTATTTGCAAGACTGGTTTCATTAGCGCTATACTTAGATATCGAAGAATGTAGGAGTTTGTTTTAGTCTTGGCCTCAACCTATTCAAAAGCAAAATAATATTTGGTTTAGGGATAAATGCTATAATTTACAAGTAAGCTCTCTCACCAAAGGAGTTTGAAATAAGTATCCAAGGGAAGCATTTAAAACTTGGCATGGAAAAAAAAGATTTGGAAATTGCTGTGGTTTCTTTCACTGGAAGGGAAAATAATCCCAGAATAATTGAATTTCTTTACAGGTTGCCGCTGTAAGTGCCTTTGCCCAGACTCTGCGAAGATACACATCGCTCAATCATCTGGCCCAGGCAGCTCGCGCAGTGCTTCAGAACACTTCTCAAATAAACCAGATGCTCAATGACCTCAACCGTGTTGACTTTGCCAATGTCCAGGTATTTGGTACATGTCTTTTTTCAAACTATGTCCTTTAAAAAGATACCCAAGGTTTTCTTCTTAATTAGGATGATCAAATTTGTTTGCATAGTTTCAACAGACAGCATCTAGAATCACAATGTCCTGAAAAAGGAGAGGTTTCCGCAGCTATCATTTTATTCCTCCTCTGAATTGTGGTTAAAGTCTGCTAAGATTTATAGTAACATGTTATCAGGATTTGCTGAATAGTTAGTGGTGTGATGACAACCACAATCAATGAAGTTAGGAGAGAGATTTAACTCTTCCATCTACTGCTGTGAAATCTTGATCAAATTGCTTGACTCCTCTTGGGTTTTACTTTCCCTACCTTATTATATCTGTCATATTGTTATTTACAAGAACAGACTACTAGGTTTCTGGAACTATTAAATTTACATATTCCTGTGGAATTTACATTAACAGATTTTAGTGAGAATATTAAAAGTTCATATTGCCTTAAAATTTATAATGTAGTGTTTATTACAAATCTTCATTCAAAAAAGTATGTTTAACAGTACTTTAAGAATAAAGTTGAAGTATAGTAAAGCAACTTCTAGTTTCAAAAAATAATTTAAGTTCTATAACATAAAATATATTTAAGAATGATTCCTAATAATACCAGAGAAAGGCTTTTATTTTTCTGTTCACAATATTTTTATATATGCATTTGTGTATTTGCAACCCTATGAAGTATGTATAAAATTAGTTCTTTGGGGTTATAAATACCAACCTTGCAACATCTTTGCATACAGATGGCCAATTATACATTTACTTTACCACTTATCCTCCATCCATCAACTCTGAGGCTATTTTTCCCTTTCCTCTGTTTTCAACTACCAAGTTTTCCTTGGTCTGTATGACAGTTATTAGTGCTGAAACCTGTATCGTAAAATAGCTGTCCTTTGAAAGACCTCTTTTCCTTTTCTCAAGAGGACTGCGAATGTAGTAGTTTGCCCTCATTCCCTGCCCTGCATTTTACTTCTTACAACTCTGTTCATTTGAATAATTCTTTATTGGGGTAGCACATTTCATTTTTTACTCCCTTCTTTTTTCCTCTGTTTCAGGCTTTGCCTAGTTTTCTCAGATCCTCTTATTTTCTCAGTCTTCTGCCTTCCATTCCACCATTATCATCCCCTCCTATTCATTTGAAAGTTGTTCCAGCCCCTACAAGATTAATCTCATTAAGACTGACATCACATAACGTGATTCTCTTGCAATAAGGAAAGCAATGAGATTATATATAGGTGTCAATACTAATATAAAAATACAAAACTCCCCTTGATACCTAAATTCTTCCCTGAGCATGCTCCTAGACTCTTAAATTTATATATTTCTGAGAGTCACTTGGCAGTGTATAATGAAAGTTCTTAACTATTCTAATATAAATCTGTCATAGAGAAATAAGTACAAAAACAAGCAAAGATAAAGTTTGCTAATTTTAGCATTACTCAGAATAGTAAAAAATTGGAAGAAAATTTATTAGCTGTATGGAATTGGTTATATAAATAGCCATGTGTTCATGCATGGAACCAAATTCAATCATTGAGCAACAAATAAATAGGACTCAACATTTTCTACGTGAAATTCAATTATCACAGTTAAGTGAAACTAAGAAAAATATTGATTAGAATGTATTGCACTCTTATAGTTATATATGCATAATCATGCATTGCACATAAAAGGTTTGCAAGGCATATACATTAGTATGTTGCTGCTATCACAGTGTTGGCATTTTAGTCATTCCTAATACTTTGTTCCTTTTTGCTTATTTATATTTTTTCTATGATCAGATTTTAGTGTACTTAAAATAATATTATTTTTTTAGTCTTATTAATCATTTATGTATAAGATTAACTTGGTGTACTTTTTATTTTTCAAAACCAAATTTTTATAAGTAATTTTTATTGAAGTAACTTTGTATTATAAATTATTGTAAGTTTCAGGTATGCATCATTGTATATTCACATCTGTATATATTACACTGAGATCACTGCTAAAACTCCAGTCTATCCATAATTAATGCTTATTAATGTGATGTTTATGAGTAAAAGCTCAAAGAATTTATGACTAGTTAAATAAGAGAATAAAGGATAGTACATGGTACAAAGGATAGTAGATGGTACATTAATTTAGAATTTAAAAGAAACTATTTCCCCGGAAAAATAAAATAAATTTTTATTAGAGTATTTTGTATTTGAATTGAGTTCTGTTTGAAGTGTCTCTTGAATAGGTAAAATATTTAGGATCAGGAAAGATACTGGAACCCGAAGGTAGAGATTAGGCATTATTGAGTTGAAGTTGTAGCTTTGAATGAACTTGTTCTCTGAGAGAATAATGAATAAAAGTTATTGATAGTCTTTTCTCAAAAATATACACATATTCACATTGCTTTAGATCTATAAGTAGGGCCTTCACAGAAACCCTTCCACAGAAGCCTATCTTAAGAATATTTGGATGCATTTAACCCAGCTTAAATTTTTTGTCACATTTCATTTCTTTACTTTCATGCTTAGGTAAAATGATTCAAAAAGAGAATAAATAAATTGCTTTAGGTCAGTTTAGTTGGTTTAGGCCCTTCATTAAAATTCATATCCCCTGAGTTTTATTCAAATAGTATATTACCAAAAACATGTGTTTTGATCTTGAGAGTAAATATTTTATCTTAAAATACAGCGTACACGGAAAGCGTCATGAAAGTTAAATCAATTCACTGAAAATTACCACAGAATTTCCTGTTTTCATTACTATCACTAAACATGAAATTTCCCTATCCGAACCAGAAGTGATACTATAGTAATCAAATTTATTGGCAGATAGCATATCTACATTGTCTCAAAAGTATTTTTGTTGCTGTTATTGTTATGTTCAGTTGTGTGAATTAATTTTCATGCACACCCTTTCCTTTATAACCCTCGAGATTTCATTTTCTAATATGTAAGGCTCATGCAGCATATACTTCTATGCTGAATTATACATAATATAATTCAGTGTTTGTTTCTGTTTTAATCCCAAGGGACCATTTTCAGCCAATTGAATCTGTTTACCCATCTGAACTACCCAAAGTCATGTCAAATGAATTGACTTTAAACTTTTATCCGATTTGGTTAAAAGAGAGAGCTCTTAAAAGCACTATAAAAATTGAATAAAGCAAAAGACCCTGTATTTAGGTTACAGTATTTCTTAAGTAATCCGGTATTTAGACTTCCACACAGTCTCATGTAGACAAATCAAGTCATGCTTTTAAATCACGTCAGTTTTTCATGTGCAAAGCCTATGTTAGTTTCCTTAACAACTGACAAGTAGCCATTCATTTTCTTAATTCATTTAGTTGTTTGAAACTGTCTTCATAATTCCCATTCATCTATCTCGGGTCTCTTTATTTGCATTCACTTAGAAGATGCTGACCTAAACTTTCCCTTTGCTTTCTGTGTACTGTCCCAGGAGCAGGCTTCCTGGGTGTGCCAGTGTGATGACAACATGGTTCAGAGACTAGAAACAGACTTCAAGATGACACTACAGCAGCAGAGCACCCTGGAGCAGTGGGCCGCTTGGCTTGACAATGTGATGATGCAAGCACTGAAGCCCTATGAAGGAAGACCTAGTTTTCCTAAAGCTGCCAGGCAATTTCTGTTAAAATGGTCTTTCTACAGGTATCATAATCAATTTTTCTTATTCTTTATTTTTCATATTTTAAAAATATGTATATTTGTAAGTTTGTAAAATATGTAAGTTTATAAAAATATGTAAGACATGTGTAAGGTGTGAAGACTAATTTGTGCAAACTCCCTGTTGTGATTTTCTTCAACCAATTTAAAGATAACAAAATGGAATTATACCAGGATGTTTATGGAAATAAACTTCAGGCTAGGAAGAGAAAGCCTTAGAAGTTTTCAGATGGGACCATCTAAGATTTCAGTTTAGATAACATGTTCAGCAGAAGTCAAAAAATGTACAGTCCTTCCCCTTGCAAACATACATCATTTAGGCTTCTTTCTTGAGCCTTAAACCACCTCTCTTTGTTGTTTTCTGGATTTGGTTGTTTTGGTTTTTTCCTTCCCCACTCTAAAATATTTTATTGGTGTGCCCTGGTGGAGTAGTGCTTGAATGCCACCTCCAACAGAGCACAGGTCACATACATCATCGGGACCTGGGTTCACGTCCCAGTACAGAGTGTGAACAACCGAGATGAACAATGAAATAAAAATAGAATGTTTCTTCTTCCTTTCTCTTCCTGCCTGCTTGTCTCCTCACTTTCATTCCTGCTTATACCTTTCCTTTAAAATATATATGTGTATATATTATTACATCATTACATTATATAGCTTTATAATATGCATCATTGTAAATCAGTATCTGTATATAATACATTAAGTTTAACACCAGTAGTCTAGTTATATCTTTCACCATATAATTGACCCTGTTTACCCTATTTGCCCACTCCTCTCCTATTTTCCTTCTAGTAACCACTAATTTGATTCTGTAGATTAAAAGTTTAATTTGTTTTGATGTGGTTCATTTATTTATTTGGTTTCTCTTTAGCGTGTAAATGAATGTTTGTCTTTCTCCTTCTGATTTACATCACTAAGCATAAATTCCCTTTAGGTCCGTCCAGCTTGTTAGAAATAACAGGATTTTGTCTTTCTTAATAGCTGAGTAATATTCCATTATGTATATATACAACATCTTCAAGCACTCAACTCTTGAAGGGCATTTAGATAATTTCCAATTCTTGGCTATTGTAAGTAATGCTGAAAAAAAAACGGGCGGTGGGGAGGGCTGTGCATAAATCACTGTGAATTTGTGTTTTCCCGTTTTGTGGGTAAATACTCAAAAGTGAGATAAGGGGATCACATGGAAATTTCTATTTTCAATATTTTGGCCAATCTCCATGCTAATTGCCATAAAGGTTATACCCTGTACACTCAGAAAGATATGTGAGTTCCTTTTTCTCCGCACCCTCACCTACAATTGTTGTTTCCAGTCTTTTTGGAGAACCACCATTCTCACAGGTGTGAGGTGCTATCTCATTGTTGTTTTCATTTGCTCTTCCCTGATAACAAGAGACATAGAACATCTTTTTGTGTGCCTGTTGATCATTTGTATATCTTCTTTGGAGGAGTATCTATTCAGATCTTCTCTCCATTTTGTAGTTGGATTGTTTGGGTTTTTTCTTGTTAGTTTTATGAGTTCTTTATGTACTTGGGATGATAATCCCTTGTCATATGTATAATGTGCAGATATTTTCTTCCAGTCAGTAGGATGTCTTCTTCCATTTTGATGAGACTTTTTTTCTCCTGTGCAGAAGTTTTTCAGTTAGATGTATTTCAATTTATTTGGTTTTATGCTCCCCTTGACATTTTGAGTTGAGTTCCCAAAGCACTGAGTTTTAGCCAGTCCCTACTTTAGATCCTATATAGTCATGTACATATCAGAAAGTAGTGACACAGGAAAGAAATACCATTGGCCATCATCAGGACATTAGTGATGACTTCAAAGCTAGTTGTGAGGAGAGAAGGTTTAAAGGAAGTAACAGTTTAGGAACTAGTAGTTCTTGTGAATCCAGTCAGCCCAATATGATTTCCACCTTAATTTGATTTTTATATAAAACCATCGATCTTTTCATCATTATTATAGAAGCTTTTTTATTCTAAGTGAATTCTTTCTTAACTATTTGATCTAATTCTTATTTCTTAAACTGAAATAGATTCACTACATATGTTTAATTAAGAGTAAAATTAACCTTATGCCCTAAAAATAATTTTCTGATCTAAGCTAAGAACAAAGACAGTAAAAGAAGGCCTGCCAGTTTTGTGTTGTTATAGTTGTTTTTGGAATAGGATAATGCCATAGTTCTGTCTCATATATTTAATTTCAGAAGCACCTTATAAGGTGTTTTCTGGCTCTCTGACCCACTGATATGTTTCAGTAAAGCCAGAGCAAAGTTTCAATCTGGGTGTTAATAAGAAATATGTTGTTGAGAAATGCAGTTTTTCCCTCAATATATGGAGAAGGCTTGGAAAACATTCTCACAGCATTTTCAAAGTAGATGTAGCAACAGTAGTAGTAGTAATAGTAGAATTGAAAATTTTATTTGGGAACATTTCTTAAGAAGATTTCAGATGTTTTCATATTTTCTTGCACGTTGATGCATACAATTTTATATTTTTATTTTAATATTTATTGAAGTTAATTTACAAAATAATGTAAGTCCATATGTGCAGTTTATTTATCCAATTTTTTTCCCCAGAAAATGATGTAGGTGGTATATATGCTTCATAAATGTTGAAAAAGAATTTGCACTATTTGGTTGTTCTGAAACCTTGATGACCAAAAGCATAGTATATCCTCTATATTAGAAAAAAGATTTCTTTCTCTTCTTCTTCCTACTGCTTTCTTTTGTTATGATGTCAGACTTGGCTTTACTCCTTTTTTTTCTATATTTAATTGATACCATTTTAAAAAATATACCCCTGGTGCCTTCATCTCCACAGAGATATGGTTCAGGTATCTTGAAAGGAGAGAAAATTACTTACTTGTATTTCTTGTTCTCTGCAAATATACAAACCCAGTAGATCATCACTTGCCTGCCCTCTGTCCTCCCTGAGTTGGGGATAATTGGCTTGTTATTATTAGACACTATTATGGTTATTATTTTCATTTCAAAAATACTTGAAGGCGTACAGTTCCGGGACACATAAGGAAAGGCGTATTCAGTCAGTTGCATACCTCCTGCTGTTAGGCAAAGTCAGTAGCTTAGGAACTAAATCTAAATTGTTTTTTACTGAGACATAAGACCATAGTGAGTAATAAAAACTATATTCACCAATTATCATAGAAGTAGAATTACAGAATTTTTAATGGTTTTGGTAGTTATAAGAATTTAACAGTCACATACGCAGACTATGTTCTGAAATCAATCTCACATTTCTAAAATGCTGGGTATATATTTACATGCATACAAATACAGAGTTGAACTGGCAAAGAATCATGATAGAAGCAGTTGATAGTTTGCTGCAAGCTTGTTTTGCTCTGTTTCTTGCCTAATCTGTCTTTGCTTGGCTACTGTTGACTACCTGGGAGGTAGAAATAATGATCACTGCCTTTCTTGGAGAAGAAATGGAGAAGTTATGTGGAACATTTCTCAGCTTGTACATTTTGTGGATAACAGAAGAGAGCATTTCTCAGGGCTACCCTCAAAGTCATCCAAATATCTCATTTTTAAACAATGAAACTTAACAGCTTTGATACAGTGACTAGAAAGGGGGGCAGAGGGAATCTAGTTTGCCTACAACTGGACAAAATATATATCTTTCAAAAAGTAGTACTCTTTGGAGTCAACTGTAAGTACTGGTCAAAAGTCAGATGTGTATCACGTTCTCACCTTTCTCTTAGGAATGGTGTGATATCACCAAAAACACAGAGGTGTGTTCAGCATCCTGTGTTAAGGCATATGTTTCAGTTTCCACACCATGAAAGATAAATACACAAAGGTATTTCTCATCTATTATAAAATAATTAACATTTATAACTAATTTTAAAGGAACTGAATTCATGATAACTTAGCAACATGATATTCAATGAAGTCAGTTTTGTAATATATCTTATTAGGAAGTCTGAAACGGACAATAGGTTTCCAATTAAATTGCTAATTGTGTCATTTAATAATGGCTTGTAGGGCAGCACCCAACATAAAAAGAATAAACATAGCATTAATAATATAATGTAACCAATTGTTTTCTCAACACGTGACAGTAATTTCGTAGTATGCTTATCAGTATTTAAAAATAATGAGGTATTATAACAGGAGGTCAACAGATTTTTTTTTTCATGTAAGAATTAGTAATGCATGTATGTTTTGTGCTGAAACACATGATTATCTATATGTCCCCTACACTTTGAATAACCTTATCATGAAGACCCTGCCTGGTCCAGCTAATCACCCTAGACTCCATCAAGTGTTAATCTTCTCTTTATTTACTGTCTCCTGGCTCTTCTTTGCACATATCAATTATCGTTCTCCCTCAGTCTACACTTGTCTTCTTCCTGCCAGGGAAACTCACAAGTTCACATGGCTCACGTGCTTACTTCAATCCAGTCTCTGTTCAGATGTCACCTCCTCAGAAAGAATTTTCCTGACATCCTAATTTAAAACACCTGCCCCATCAACCCCTTCAACCTCTTATCCTGATTTATTCTTTTAATAGTACTTATCACTATCTAACTTTATAGTTTATATATGCTTGTGTTTTTATCAACTCTCTCCCACTAGAATGTGAATTCTGTTGAAACCATATTTTGCCTGACTTATTGTAGAGTAAGACTGTGGCACACAGTAGGAGCACAGTAATATCTCTTGACTGAATTAATGAATGAATGTAAATTCTCTTGGGAAAATGTGACTTTGAATTTCTAAAGCAATATCAAAGAGCTACACAGTATGAATATTCTTCTTAGCCCCAAACATGATTTTAGGGTTACTGTATTTTAAGTGAAATATTGAAGAGGTTTGAAGAGCGTGGAAAAGCTCAATGAATAATCTTCAGTGAGGCCAGAATTTTACTTTGGATTCATTTCCATTTAAAATACAATGGAATTAGTATTTCTATGTGTTTTTCCCAAAGTATATACTCCAAAATCATTTGAGATAAATGACACAGTGTTTGTCAATAGATTTTTATTCTTAGTTACTTTTTCTTGTAGCAGCAATGAGTAATAAAACTTTCAATATCTTGTTTAATAAAGTTTGACCCATCTGTAGTTTTTTATAGAGTCAGTATGTAGTATACTGCCTATAGTAGTAAAATGCTATTTTCCCAGTGAAGATCTGTGTGGCACTAATAAGAATCCAGTCAAGATTCAGTAAGGATTACCTCTTTTCCACCTTGGCTAGATGAGTTGAGCTGACAGCTTTCAATGGTGAAATTGGTTTAGGACAAATTACGTGCCATGCCAAACTCTAACTCAGCTTCTTTCAATAGTAAAAGTAGGCTGAATGCTAATCCTGGTCGCTAATATTGGTCGCATGTATGTTTTCTTTTGGAACAGCTCAATGGTTATTCGGGACTTAACCTTACGCAGTGCTGCTAGCTTTGGCTCCTTCCACCTGATCCGGCTACTCTATGACGAGTATATGTTCTACTTAGTAGAGCATCGTGTTGCTCAGGCAACGGGAGAGACACCCATAGCAGTCATGGGCGAGGTAAGAGAGGCTGAAAGAGCTATGACCCATGGAGATTTTTAAAAAGAAACTCAACGTCATTTAAATCTAAATATAATAATTAATATATTGATTAAAGTGGTGGTTCCTAAACAATGCGTCTTAGAACTTGGAGAGAATGTGGAGTTATTGCAGGAATATCTGCAGTCCTTCTGCTTGTGTATATTTTCCTAGTCAGAGGATGCTGAAATTGTAGCTTACAGTATATGAAAAATGCGTAGACTGTTTTAATATGTTATAAAGGTATCTATGTAAAAGAAAAGTTTGATAATCTTTGGAGTAAAAAACCTTATTGAATGAAAAGTAAGAAAGATGATGCTTCTGATAAAACTAAGGGATATAAATGCAGAGGATTAAAATTAAATGTGAATTTTGTAGACCCTTTTTCCAAATGCCCCAAAATAAATGAATTGTTCTATTTCAGAAGGATGATGATGCAATAAAGGTAATAAAGAATTTTTCACTTACAACAACTCTTTAGGATAGGTATTACTTTATCTTTTTGTTACAGATGGGTGTCTGAAGTTCATGTGGAAAGCTAAAATGTTGAGTTTAAATGGTTACATGATTTATAGGTAGTAGACGCTGGTTTGGAATACTAAATCAGATTTTCAAACCCAGACTTTTAATCACTAAAGATGTGGGAGCGAAATTCTCTTCAGAATTCTTGGATAGTGTCAGTGTCTTATTTTTCAACAAGTTTCAAAAAATGAACACTGAAGTTAACATAAATAAGGATTGGTTAATATGCTGAAGAATAGATAGAGTGCTCAAATGATTAAGCACTAGCTCATTTTGTTGTAATGAATTGAGGATGCTTCAAATCTTGCTGGATTATAACAAATTCTTGACCAGTTTTTTTAGTATTACAAATCGCCTGAAGCAGTAAAGAAAACCTGTTTGTTTTTAAGCTGTTTGTATGTGCTTATTTAAATCTAAAGACTAAAAATAAACAGTAGATACTTTTCCTAGCTTAATGAATAATAGTAAAGATATAAATAGAAATACATTAAAATACCTCAAGGACCCCTTTAAGTATTCTAATATGAATAAAACACTTATCACTCTTGTTCAGAATGTCAGTTAAAATACTCAACTTTCCCTCTTCTCTAAAATCCCATGCTCTATGCTGATTTGTATATGTTTGTATCATGTTCCATAATGATGATTATGTTTAAATACTGTCAATTTATACATGATATTAATGAATACATGAGATATACATGAGATTAAGCAAGAATCTCTGTGCCTTTATAGATAGGACTTCATGTAACCAAAACAATCTGTACTTTTTTGTTTTTGACTTCTCCTCATTACCTCTTTTCTTCAATTATTTTATTGATGTTTGGTTGCAAAATGTCCAGTTGACATGCAAATTAAATATTGTAAAAATTTCCTAACTTAGGGCTCAAAACTTGAGAATATACATACCTTTTGGTATATTTTATACATTTATTATCCACCTCATAAACTATTTTAATAGGATTAAAGGGATAATGATAACAGGGATTCTCATTAACTAATTCTGATACAGGGTCTTTGCTTCTCTTGCATCTCTAGGGAACAAAGGCAGTGGGCATGAGCTGGTTACATAGCGTGAAGGCATAGCAACCTCGTCAGATGCTTGTGCAGGCAGTACTGCTCATCAGAATTAAAAATGGCCTGTATAATAAGTACTGCCAACTAATCACACTAATAGGCATTCTTTTTTTTTTTTTTTTTACTGTATGTAAACAGTATAAATGAATATGATAGATTGCCACACAAGGCAAAAAATATAATTGAAATCTAGATCATAAAATAAGTTATAAAATAGTTTCTGTAAGATTTAAACCCATCTCTTGATTTATTTGCTTATTGTCCCCTGACCTAATATAGGAAAGTCCTTTAAGCTGTCTCATGTTCATCCATTATTCAATATAGGCTAATCAATGCTAATTGTATTGGTTTGATCATCCTATATGACATTACAGCCACATCTATGTATACCTATTGACCTCGATAGACTTATTGGCCATGGTCATATAATATCTAAAATTTCTTGATTTTTCAGTAAGGGAGAAAGAAATTCAAGAAAAAGAAAAGCCATTTTCTTCATGTGTCCCTCACATGCCATCTATCCTATATCTCTCATAGAAATCACAGGAGTGGTAATAAAATCCTTTATATGTTGAGGCTCAGTTGTATTAGCCCCTTAGGTAACATCCTTGTCCAAACACCAAGTCCAAAGTGCATTCTGCACAGTGGGAGTAACACATCCAACCAAAATCCATAGACATTCATAAAAATCACTGTGGCCCTCCAGTAATTTTCGATCACCAGTGCAACTGCAATCACAGAAACAGTAATGTCACTGTTTTTTATAACTTCATGTATACTTAATGAAATTAAATTCTTGATTCATCTATTAATGACTCATTCTCAGTAAATTGTATCACGGTCCTCTGTGTTGCTCATGTTGGACACTCGGGTGTCATCTTCTATAGGTCTTTCTTTCCTAACCCCCATATTCAACCAATTACTAATTATATATAGTGGTTTAGGAAAACCACTCTACAGTTGCTATCATCTTATGAAAATTCAGAGTTGATTGTGTTATCTCCTATCTAAAACCCTCAGTGGCTTTCTCTTTTTATTAAACAAAATCCTTTCCTTAGTACACAGTGTCTTGCATGATCTGACCTTGCTTCTCTACTCCACCTCATCTTTTGTTGCAGATACAGTGGTCTTTTCTACATTCTTATTCACTAAAAGTTTCTTACCACTGGATCACTGTGTAAATGACTCTTTTACCCTGCCCTACTCCCCATTACCCATTCCAGCACTTCTTGTTTTGAATATCAGATCCTCTGGGAAGTGCAGTTTCCCCAGATGACCTCAGATACTCCTGTTTTCTCTGATTTGTACTTTTACTTTACATTCTAGAACCTCACAGAAATAATTGTTTGGTTTTTTGTATAGTTTATGTAATGGAAGATTTAAAGCCTGGAAATAATACAGAACTTTGAGTCAAAGAACTTAATTCTTTGACTTTGATTTAGGATAAAAAGCCAAAAATTTCAAGTGACCCTCATGTCTGAGGCATGAGGGCACTGTTCTAAGTGCTTTATATATGGGAACTTAACTCCTCACAACCCGGTGAAGGAATATTATTATTATACGGTTAATTTAAAGAGACACGAGTCCATCAAGTAACTTACCCAATGTCACAGAGTTACTATGTCATAAATTCCAGTTCTGACTGCAAGCAGTTTGACACAGAAGTCCTTGCTATTCACCTCCTATCCTTTTACCTACTAGAATGGGGTGAGATTGGCGCAAGAACATGTCAGAAGTCAATGAGAGGAAACCTGGAAAATAGTCACAAGTTTTACTAGACAATTTACTATTACAGGTGTTTTATTTGTGAGCTGTAAGGCAGCCTCCTAGATCCAGAAGCAAGAAAAAGATTTTCCTTTTAAAATAACTTAATAGCCACACTGGTGGCCTAGTGGCTTAGTACACCGGGTATAGTCCACATGATCCCAAGGTTCGGGGTTCAAGACCTGGAGCCTGGGGAAACAACCAAGGTGAACAAATAAATAATACACTACTTCCTCCTCTCTCTTCGTGCCTGCCTGCCTACTCACTTTCATTCCTGCCTGTACTTTTCTTTAAATATAAATAATAAATAAATAGCAGGGACAATGAATGTTTCTTTTTATTAATGTGAATTCATTAAAAAATAGTTTTAAAATTGCATTGTATTATATTATCTGAGCAGGCAGCAGAGACCAATACATGTCTTATATATAAACACAGTAAACAAACATACAAATTATTATTTCTTGTACGTACCGTAACACTGTCATTTCAATTGTTGAAGAGTACCATTATGATATAGGCCCCAAACAGCATCGCCACCTCAACAAATTTTCTTGTAAGTTGTAGTCTGCTGCTACGTCAATACTAACTCGTAAGTTATTTAAAACATTTGAAATCCTAGATTTCATTACCATTTATTTTTCTTACATGATAAAAAGGAGACAATATACTTACTGCTAAAAGTTATGTCACTTTTGGAAATTTTTGAGTGTGAAATTACCATAACATTTAAATTTTTTAAAACAATTTTTATTGAAATCTTGCATTACAGCTATTTAAGTGTCTGGTATACATCACCATACATCATCTATAGATACTACAATAAGTTCTCTACTAGAAGTCCTAATCTGTCCTTAACATTATAAATGTGTTCATCGAGGCTTTCTGGCAGAGGTGAAAATTTAAGAGCAGGAGTAAAGTAAAATAAACAGGTTGCACCTGTTTGCACACCTGTCAAACTTTTGAAAATTATAAAGTTTTTTGTGTGACTCTGACAGAAAAATTGAGCAGAAAAGTTTTCTTTCACTTGAATTGTAGGTCTGTCTGGGATCTACCTGAAAGATTCAGGCTGAACACGGAACCAGGTCACCCGAGTAACCAACCCTGACGCAGGCTCCTGTGGACAAGCAGCCTTTATTATCAGTGTGTCTGGGTGCAGGCTGGCAGAGTCAGAAAAGGGAGTCAGCATTTGTTAGGCAGGCAGGCCTGGTTTATATGGGAGAGCAGGGGCCTGCTGAGTGCAGTGGGGTGGGGAGAGCAAGGGGCTGCAGGAGTACAGCCAGGAGGAATTAGATGTCCTTGTTTTTGGTTTCTGGTGGTATCTGAGGCTGCAGACTGTTCCTCCCTCAGGCGGGTGGGTCACAGGTCATCAGGTGCAGATCCTCCTGCAGGGTACAGCTCCTGTAGGCTCAAGATTAGAGTTTGGGGCCCAACAGAGATATTCTGAACTCGGGCATGTTTTAAACTCTTACCTGTTTGGAAGTTTATCTCTTTAAAAAATATATAGTCCATTATTCTAGTCACTGAATCTATACATTTTGATTGCTTTATAAAATGATTTTTCTGTGGCAAACTTTTATTCTATTAAATGTATTTGAATTTTCTTTATCATAATTTGCTTATACTCCATTTATTATTATACGTGAACTACCTATATAACCAACTTTTTGAAATAAAGAATAGGAACCTAAAGATGCTTTAATTTTTCAATTGTGATTATTAATATTGAAAAAAAGCCGTTTAACAATATATTTAGGGAAATAATTGAACAATACTTAAGGATTTACTACCCAAAAGAAAAATGTCTTTCATTTGTCAAAATTGAAGTACACAGAGTAAAAGAGAAAAAAAAATCTCCAAAACCCAAAAGCTGGAAATGAGCAGTACTAGTTCAACAGGAAAAATTTTAGGAGAAAAGTTGAGAGAAAAAATTCATTTGATAGAAATTCATTCTTGGCATATCAGCACAGATACTTAGGGTAAAATCAAACTAATGAAAGGCAAATTTCAATGAGCACTGTTCTAGTGCACTTAGGGAATACACTGAAAACATACCTATGGAATAATAGACTTGCAAAATATATTAAAAGAATGAATTGTATAACAAGTTAAAAATAATTTGCAGGGGAAAAATCTTACAACCATCTTAGAAAATGTAAGGACTGCTTGCCCAAAATTATATTGTTTATTGCTATTTATAATATAAAGCTTATTAGTATTTTTTACTAATGCTTAGTAGTATTTTTTCTAATTGAGGACTGGCCTAATAGAGGACCCACTGTATAGGTATTTGTACTTAATATTCACCAAAACTTTGCAAGAGATGTGTTAATGTCCCCATTTCATCAGTGAGGAAGACAGAGGTTTTAAGTTACCCACATATAGAACTAGCAAGTGGAAGAACTAACTTTAGAAAGCTGCACTCTCAGTCCAAATAGTCAAGTGTGCTTGACTTGTAATATTTTAACATTTAAATTGGTTGTAGGCAATTTTAGAATAGGATCTACTTTATTTTTATCTCTACTGTACAATTCCCCCAAGTGTGCACACACACGTTCACACTCAAAATCCTATACAAACCAGATGCCTGGTATGTAAGCTTTCATTATTTTGTTCCAGAGCTGCTTTGCTCTGCATTAGAATATTCATCTTGATAGTCCTACCACCCTTCCTCTTTCTACTTTTTGTTAGTAAATGTTCAGAATACGCAGACTAAATGGAATATTAGTCTAAGCTAATTGCAATTGGAATGCTAAATCTGCCAGATTACAATAACAACAACAAATTACACCCTTCAGCTTCTCCATACCCACCCACAGACCAGACTTAAATCAAAATTATTTTTGTAGAATTTATAGTTTTCTTTTAGCAGTGAATCTACTCTTCTATATTAGCTCAATTCTTACAACTTAAATTATAAATGTGACCCCCGTGGAGGAGATATTTGGGAAAGATATGGACCCTTCTACACTTTCATACCCAAAATTCCTAAGAATTGGTTATTAGAAACCCTCCCATTGTTCCTAGTTTGTCCTTCTCTTCCTGTCTCTTCTTGCATTTAACTAAGCACCTATTGATTGAAATGCCCAGGTCAACAACCCCTTTGCCCTCTGCTGTCCTTATTCTTTAGTTTCCTATACCTGCCTACTTTGAAATATAACTTCTCTTTTCATCCTCTTCAGGGAATTAAGTTTTGCTTATAATTGTTGTCTAAACACAATTCCACAGTAAATACTCAAAAAATATTCATTAAAGAAAAGAGGTTCAAGAGAATGATGGAAAAACAGACTACCAACTCACAGAACTTACTATGGGATTTCATGATAGAAATACTGGATTTCTTTATCAGAAAATACCTACACCAAAAGGTATACCTTTTCCCCAAAATGCCCTATTTCAGGGAATATTTCAGAGCATACAGTGGGTTCTCTTAAATGTTTACAACTCAAGAGTAGTTTTCCTAAAGTGCTGGCAAGTGGGAGAAGAGAAGAAATAGAAGTTTAAAATTTCTTAACATATTTCAAGAACTAAATTGGTCACTCTAGACATGAGGAAATAAATCTCAGTTTATAGTCCTCTTCAGTAAAGTCTTTTTTACCTGAAAAGAACCTGGTAGCCCAACCTCAGAACCTGCTATAGATTAAACATGACAGCTCCCCCTGCTGGCTTCTTTGCCACACGGTTATCTCATGCCCAGCCCACGTGGGCCTACCCTGTCTTTCTGGTATTATTATTGCTCACAGCCACAGGTGAAGGTGAGGACTGCTCATCTTCCGGATTAACAAAAAATAGTCCTAATTTGATAGGGCTGTACTAAGATATAATTAATGTGAGAGATTTTTCTATAAGTATGTAAGACTTGTGTGATGTTACCATGTGTACTTCAAACCAGATTCATACTAGCTGTAAAGATTTTTTGGAACAAAGTATGTGTTTCCATATTCCAACCCTAATTTCTCCTAAATTAATAATTTATTTTAAAATGAGGTGGTATAATTAAAATTAAGATGTACTTCTCTTGACTGATTAATATTTAGTTACACACATGCACACACATCACATCTTTATCCATTCACTCACTAGCGGGTACTTAGGTTGTTTCCAATTACAATGGCAATCATATTGCAATAGATCCATAATCAAATTAACATGTTTTAAAGATTAAATTTATGCAGTTATATATCAAATATATTTCAATTAAGAATTACTCTGACATAATAAATGAATGTTTCCTGGTATATGATAAAGATGGCTTCAGAGGGAGCTTGTCTTAAGTTAGGAACACCAAGGTTCTTTCTTTTTAACCCATGGTTTTAGCTACATAAAGGATGTAATGCCAGGCCAACCATAACATTTGGAAGGCCTAGGGGACCATATGTCTAAATATTTTTAAAGTTACTAATCAAACTAGAAATAAAATCCATTCTACTCTGGTTGATAAATATATCTTAATAACAACTTTGAAAACTGATTTAAATGTGAAATTCTTAGGGTCCTCCCACTTCCATCCAGAAAATCGTGACAGAGACATTAGCCAGCCTTGACCCCTAGACCATTCTCATCCTGTACCATCATTCCCCATATACTGTAAATGATAGTCTTACCCTCATGCTGTGGACTCCTTAGGCCAGTGTTCAAGTTTTGATCACCCATTGCAAATAGCTGTCCCTTGTTAGCTGTCCCTTCAGTCTTCTGATGGACCTGAAGAAGAGATCTGCATCATATTGAAAGGGAACTCAAGGCTGTTAGGCAGGGAATTCAGGAATCTCAAATAAAAGGAGCATGGTGCAGGGTGGGAGAAAGGAAACACAAACTCCAGGAGGGTGCACTTGACCTTGTGGACTCTTACACTGTAGTGAGGGTCATCGTCACAGGAAGGTCAAAGCAAGGCTCTCCACAGTATGGGAATCAGGGGAGAGGGCCCTCTTATCTTGACCTAATAGTGGTGTTAAATGTTCTTTTTGAAATGATTTTTTTTCTTAAGAGCAACTAAGGCCTATTTTTCCCCTGTATTTCACTACCTGCGTGCTCATTTGTGAGTGCTTATTAGAGATTTTGAAATGATATGTTTCCTTGTATACAAAGTGATCTGCCATACACATTGCCAGGAGAGTTGGCTAGCCCAAAGGAGCAGGACAGCTAGCCATCATAGGGCAGATTTTGCCTTTGTGTGAAGCAAATTGGCAGAAATCCTGGCCTTAGCAGTCTTCAATAAAACTACATAGAAAAGTACACTTAACATAAATGATATAACCAAGGAACACAAGATTTTACCAAATAGAACATTAACATTCCATGCAAATTTTATAAAATTGGATATCACTTTAAAGTCAGCAACTGTTTTTCCTCAGTTGTGAAATCCTGTACCAATAGTAAGTATGAAATGCTTTGATTAATTTGGCTTTCATTTGGAGGACATTTAAAGAAAATAATAATAAGGTACTGACGGTACTTAGGATTAAAATTTCAAAACCTTTCTCTTCACCATCAAAAGCATCTGAAATAGTTGCCACTACCTAATCCTTTTGTGATCACTATTGCTAACTTTAGTTAATACAACTGAAATCATAAGAAATGTCAGTTATATAAGATTTGTAAAATTCTGAATATCACAAAGATCAGGCTAAATTTAGTATGTTGAAAAAGACTGGAACTGGATCAGTAAGTTACCAACATGTGAACAGTCTATCTTGCTGTTCCTGGTTTTTTTTTGAATCATAAATAACTTAGTGCATAAACTGATTTCAACTTGAGACCAAGGCTTTGTAGTATCAAGACCCTTAAGTTAGAGCCTGAAGGAATGCTTCTACTTTCAGTCTTCACAAAGCTAGAGGCATTTCATATTTTAAATTTAATTTAATTTGTTAATTGTTTCATTATTTCTTGTGTTTACATTGCTTTATGAATTTTAGATTTTTGAATTTGTACCTCAATCTGTGCAGAAGAGTCAGTGTCAAAGTGGTAGGGAAGGAGAAAGACAGGATGTGACATTGCTGGCTCTGAGATAGAAGGGGACCGTGAAAGGAAATGGGGTGGGGTGGGGAAGTCTCCCTTAGAATCCTTTAAAAGAAATACAACCCTACCAGCACCTTAATTTTTGCTCAGTGATACCCATTTCCGAATTCTGGCCACCAAAATTCAAAATAAGTTTGTGTTGTTTTTAGCTAATAAGTTGTGCTAATGTGTTATAGAAGCCATGTGAAACTATTACAGTATGAAAGCTCTATTGCTCTGAATGACAGTCAGCTGTTACTTTTGAATTGAGAATATTCCTCCTGTATGTTGTTTTTTTCTCATTCTTCCACATGTATCTCATTGCCATTTCTCCATTGGTGACTCCCCCCAGAAAACTATCTTCATCTGGAACTATTCCCCATTTGCTTTTATCTACAGAGAAAGTATGCTATTGGTGTGTCTCCTCACAGTTTCACATACCATGCAAATTGGAACAGTAGGGAGATTTGCCGCCTCTAACACATGACCTTTTTTGAAGGTGTCTCTCATCTTCAACCTTTTGTGAAATCTTTTCTCAAATCCTAGACATTTTCCCTTGAAACCCCTCTCATTTGCATAAATAAACATTCAAACCTTTATCTGTCTGTACTAGCAACCCTCCAGAGAAATAGAGGAAAACTAGTCTTTCAACCGACCTCAATCATGCAAATAAAACTTGACCCTTGTTTGTTTCTTTGTGGCGTTCATCAGCTGATTTCCATGTTTCTGAGCTATGCCAGCTCTATGACCTCCAATTTCTTCTATCTCCTTGGCCTAAATCTTCACACCTTCCTTAAAGACAAATCTCTCGTTCCCTTTACTGTTGGTGATTTGGAGTATATCTTCCAGTACTTGACAAGCCCCTCTTCTACCAGAGTCAGCCCATCATCTGTTTTTGTAAGTGCAGTGCATTGGAACACATTCACACCCCTTCATTTACCTACTGCTTATAGCTATTTTTACATTCCAGTAGCAGAGCTAAGTAATTGCAACAGGACCATAAAACCTAAAATGTTTATCTGACTCTATCAAAGAAAAGTTTACCAACTCCTGTTCTAGACCATAACCTTTCATATTTTAATACCATTAAGTAAATTAGATATCCTTTTGTGTATTTGTATGGTAACTTTAATCAGCCACAGCTTATTTTTATATGCAATGAGGTTTACATAAAAAAATCTTAATGTCCAACAATGACAAGAATGATTTTTATTTTATTTAAATTAATTTTATGGATTGAACATTACATCATAACGTTATATAGGTATAAGGTGTGAATCATCATAAATTCACATCTATTATATTATGTTTACTATCAAATTGATCCCCTTTACCCAGTTTGCCCATCTACCCTCCCTCTTCTCTTTCTGAAATCACTGATTTTCTTTTACTGGCTAAAAGTCTATTATTGTTTGATTTAGGTCATTTGTTTGCTTAGTATCTCTATATACTACATATGAGTGATATCCTACTTGTCATTCTCCTTCTGACATATCTCACTAAGTATAATTCCCTCTAGGTTCATCCATGTTGCTGCAAATGAAAGAATTTCATCTTTTTGACAACTGAGTAGATTCTGTGTGTGTATCTCATATTTTATCCACTCATCTGTTGATGGACACTTAGGTTGTTATCTCTTGGCTATTGTAAATAATGCTGCAGTGAACATGGGGGTGCATATATCTCTTTGGATTAGTGTTGTTGTATTTTAGGGTAAATACCCAACAGAATTTTCAGGATCATATGGGATTTTTATTCTCAGTTTTTTGAAGAATCGCCATACTGCTTTCCATAATGGTTTCACCATTTTATACTCTTGTAACAGTGTATGAGAGTTCCCTTTTCAGGTGTTCCCTGGTGGGCTAGCAGTTCAGGACACCTGGGAGCAGTCCCACATTCATCCTAAGGTCCTGGGCTCAAGATCTGGGGCCAGAGGGAGCAACCAATGTGAACAACTAAAATTAAGTACTTCCTGTTTTTGTCACTTCCTGCCTGCCGCTTGTCTACTCTCCTGCATTCCTGCTGGCACCTTTCCATTTCCTCCACATCAGTACCAACACTTGTTTCTGGTCTTTTGGATAATAGCCATTCTCACTGGTGTGAGGTGAGATCTCATCGTTTTCATTTGTATGTCCCTAAAAATAAGTAGTACATCTTTTCATTTGCTTGTTGACCATCTCTTTATGTCTTCTTTGGAAAGTGTCTGTTAAGATCATCTGCCCATTTTTAATTGAATTCTTTGTTTTCTATTGTTAAGTTCTATGAATTCTTTATGTATTTTGTATATAAGCCCTTGTCAGATTTATGATGTACAAATATAGCCTTCCATTTTGTAAGGTTCTTATTATTTTGATGAGAGTTTCCTTTGCTGTACAGAAGCCTGTTAGTTGATATAGTTCCATTTGTTTATTTTAGATTTTATTTCCCTTGCTATTGGAGTCAAGTTCCCAAAGACATCTAGTAGTGCTCTGCCTATGTTTTCGTCTATGCATTTTATGGTCGTACATCTAAATCTTCGATCCATTTTGAATTTTTTTTTATATGGGATTATATGCTGATCTAGTTTCAACCTATGCCTATTCAGTTTTCTCAATATTGTTTATTAAAGAGACTGTCCTTGCCCCATTTTATGCCCTTGGCTCCTTTGTCGTAAATTAATTGTTCATATGTATGGATTTATTTCCAATTCTATCCCATTGAACTTTTTGTCTGTCCAATACCATGCTGACTTGATTACTATTGCTTTGAAGTATAGTTTGAGGTCAGAGAGCATGACACCTCCATTTTTGTCCTTTTTCCTCAGGATTGTTCATACCCTGTATTTATAAAAGCAACAGTTTTGAATATTAATTTTGTAGTCTGTCACTTTACCTTATTTATTCATTGCTTCAAGCATCTTTTTACTTTAGTCTTTGGGATTCTCTGTATATATATTATCATGTCATCTGCAAATGGTGATAGCTTCACATCTTCCTTTCCAACATAGAAACCTTTTATGTCCTTTTCTTGTCTAATTTCACTGGCAAGGACTTCCAACACTATATTAAGTAGTGAGGAAAATGATCATCCTTGCCTAGTATTGATCTTTGTGGAAAAAGCATTGTTTCTCTCCATTGAGTATGATATTGGTTTAGGGTCTGTCATATATAACCTTTATTATGTTGGTAGATCTGTTTATATTCATTTCTGGAGGGGTTTTAACAAAAGTGTGTTGAATGTTATCGGGAGCTTTTCTGCATATATTGAGAAAATCATGTTTCTTGTCTTGCCTTTTGTTGGTGTAGTGTATCATTTATTAACTTGCATTTGTTGAACCATCCTTGCATCCCTGGAATAAATGCCACTTGATTGTGGTGTATGATACTTCTAATGATTTGTTGAATTCCATTTGATAGTATTTTGTTGGGGATTTTTGCATCAATGTTCAGCAAATATATGGGTCTGTAATTTTCTTTTATGTTTTTCCTTTGGTTTTGGAATTAGAGTAATTTTGTAGTCATAAAAAGTGTCTGGAATTTTCCCTTCAATTATTTGGAACAATTTGAGAAAGATTGGTATTGATTCTTTGAATGTTTGGTAGAATTCACTAGTGAAACCAGCTGGTGGTCCAGGACTTTTTTTTTGGGGGGGGGGGGGTGAGGGAGAGATTTTTAATTACTATTTAAATTTCCATGCTTGTGATCAATCTGTTTAGGATTTCTATTCTGATTTAGTCTTGGGATGTGATATGTTACCAAGAAATTTTCCATTTCTTCTAGGCTATCCAATTTGTTAACAAAAAGTGTTATAGTACTATCTTATGATCCTCTGTATTTCTGTGGTCCTAGTTATAATTATTCCTCTTTCATTTCTGATGTTACTTATTTGTGTTTTCTCTCCTCTTTATGAGTTCAGGTAGTTGTTTTTCTATTTTGTTTATCCAAGCCAGCTCTTTGTTTCATTGATTTTGGGAATATTTTTTTGATATCTATTTCATTGACTTCTGCTGTAAGTTTTAGTACTTCTTTACTGTTTCTAGATTTAATTTTTCCTTCTTTATCTAGTTCCTTAGGTGAAGTTTTAAATTTTTCATTTTGATTCTTCTTGTTTCCTTATGTAGGATCGTATCATTATAAATTTCCCTCTTAGCACTGCTTTTGCTGCATCCATGGGTTCTGATAAGTCATATCTTTATTTTCATTTGACTGCAGGTACTTTTTAATTTAATATTTGATTTCCTTGTTGACCCAAACATTGTTCATTAACATGTTGTTTACTCTTCACTCCTTTACAGTTTTCCCCTCTTTCCTCTTTTGGTTGATTTCTAGCTTCTTGCCATTGTGATTTAAAAAGATGCTATGATTTCAATCTTTATAATTTATTAAGACTTGATCCCTGTCTTATCTTATGATCTATGTTTGAGAATGTTCTGTGAAAACTTGATAAGAATGTGTAGTCTGTTGTTTTAGAATGAAATACTCAATATATATCTATTAAGTCCATCTCATTTAATTTATAATTTAAGGCTATTGTTTCTTTGTTGAATTCCTGTCTGGACGATTTTCCTTTTGCTATGAGTGGTTGCTAAAATCACCTATTATTATTGTGTTGCTATCCCTGTCTCCCTTTAAGTTTGTTAATACTTGCTTGATATTATTGAGTTCTCCTTAATTGGGTGTGTATATATCAGTAAGTATTATGTCTTCCTGTTGTATTGATCTCTTTAGAGAAGTGTGACAGTAACCTTGTGGGAGTACCTTTATATATTACTTCATTTTTGCCCCAGGCCTTTCTTTGTTTTGTAAAGAAAAGTTTTGATAGTTTAGCAATTATATGCCTCTGTGTTATGTCTTTTTAAGTTTAGATGACTGAGAGTTCTGTAGACTTCATTCACTTATGTTCATTTCCTTCTCAAAGTTTGGGAGGTTTTCAGCAATTATTTCTTTAACTCTGTTCCTTCCTTTCTCTTCAGCTTCTGGGATACCCATTATTATGCTGTCCTTCCTAAAGGAGTTGGGTAGCTCTCAAGGTGTTTCTCTATGTTTTTTATATTTAACTCTTCCTCCAGCTGACTTCTTTCTACATTTCTACCTTTCAGCTCCCTGGACGCTCCTCTGTTTTGTCAATTATGTTTCCATAGCTTCTTTGGTACTCTTAATCTCATTTATTGAAATCACCTCCTAAATTGTATTAGTTTCTTTCGTAAAACTTCACTTCAGCCTTCTGCTCATTAATTTTATTTTTGAACTCATTGATTTGTTTTGCTCAGTCCTCTTGTAGTTCTTTGAACTGTTTTTTCTAAAAATTTCTTTGATCACTTTGAATTTCCTTATTTCTGCAACTTTGAATTCTTTATCCATTAAAAAGAAAGAATCCTCATGTCTTCAGAATCAGTCCGTGTGATGCCATAATGCCTTGAGATTTCAAAGTATATTGAGCTCTTCTTCCCACCCCCCACTTGCCCCTGCCATGAGATGTATCCTTGTAGCTGTGCTGTTTATTTTTTGTCTCACTGGCAGGTGGTGCTCTGATTTTGTTTTATATTTTTCACCCTTGCAAGCTTCCATAATAAGGATCTCTTGCTGTGTCAGAGAGGTGTGTATAGGGTGACTTCTGAATGGGAGAGGGGTGCAAGATGACAGAGGTATTGTTGTGAACTGTGGGTGTTTGGAAAGCCTGTTCCTGTTGGTATCACCAGGGTCAGTCTTGCTCTGAGAATTCCCAGATCTGGGTGCAGTAATTATTCTCTGTGGTGATGGAGCTCATCTCAGCTGAAATACAGATCCGAAGGCGTCGAGCAACAGGCTTGAAGTTCTCTTCCCTGTGCTTTTTGCTGAACTTCCAACCCATGTGGAGTTGTAGAGACTGGATTCCCAAGTCAGACTTCATTCAAGCCAAGCACCTATGCCACCGGCAATCTTCACTTCTCCCTCCCTGGTACTCGAGGCTGGGACCACTGCCCTCTTGGTTGGTCCCGTGGGCTGCCTCTGCTGCTCCACTGCTGCTACCATGCATGTCCCTCCAGACTCATCTTCAGATACTCAGATGCTGCGAAGAATCCTCTCAACATTGTTGCTATTGTTCCTATGGTGCTAAGGTTCTGTGGGTCTCTCTGCTCGTGTTGCTTCCAGAATAAGGTTAGTTGTATCCCTCTGAGAGTAAGCACAGAAGAACCTCAGACACCGTTTTCTCTTAAACCAGTATGGCTATATCTCTGGTAACTTAATTCAGTAATTTTAGATTTGGACAACTAATATCTCAATAAGCAAGTAGAATGTGTGTGTGAGAAGGGAGGAGGCATAGAGAGAGAGACAGAGACAGAGAAAGGTTGGTGTCTATCTACATGTTCATCTCTTAATCTGGATATAATGACAGATTTTGTATAAGATGCATTTTCTATAGAAGATGTTTACCTGGCTGCTTTAGATGATGTCTTTATGATTAATCACTAATTCTATCTCCCCAGGAAAAGAGTATATTCTCCCATAGGAAGGTGTACTTGAGAATGAGGTTTTCATGCTGATCCTTGAATGATTTTCTCCTGCCCCTTCACATTTCTACTTCTGGTCTCTGTTTATTGTTCTTCCCTTCCCCAAGGTTCCTCCCATATTTGCTCTTTGTACTCTTGCATTTCCTCTGCTTTGTTTAATGCTCAAGGTTAATGTGCAAGACTTGCCTCTCCCACTATGAAAACTTAGCAGCTGTTGAATTCTGTAAGCTTGGTCTCTCTTGTATATCTGTACTGAGCACCGTTTCTTTCATGGTGACTATGCTCAAGGACAGGTAGCAGGCCTCACAGTCCTGTAATGAACTGCTCTCCAACTTCTTGGCCAAAAGTCAGGGTCACACTTAGGGTCTCCCTCAAGGATCCTTCCCATAGTTGCACTGGCCATGCTGCTTGGTTGTCCATTTCTGCTTCATAGGCATTACTAGACTTTTTATGAATTTATGGTCTAACAGTCTCCCACTGGCTGCTTTGACCACACATGTTTCAGTCTGCTCTTTTCCAGGAAGATGCTCATTATTATGACCCCTCATCAGGACTCATCTGAGGGAAATGCTTCCTAGGGTAGAAAGTCTTTCTTCCTACAAATAGCATACTTTCTCTGCAGTCCATTCTGTGTCTACTTCAAATCACTCCCTATTTATTAATCTTGCTGATAGAATTTTAATTCCTATTTATGTCAAAGCCAGTGTGCATTCTAACCCCAGAGCACATTTAAATCCCCTAATTTATATTCCTTCCTCATTGTATTAGAGCACACACGTCGCTGTCTCTGTCTCCCCCTTCTCCCTTCTCTCCTGCCTCTCCCCCAGGCTGAGTCAGAATTTATAGTCTCAAACCTAACACCACTATATTTCCTATATAATGTTAGACAGATCAATTCATTATTTTCAATAGCAATAAGATTAAATCTAAACTGTCTACATTTCCGAACTCATAAGTTTTTAGGAAGCTAAAATGAGGAAGCAAAATCATGCACTTGGTACTTGCTCGGCTTTTAATGGGCATCAGCTGCTATGCTGGATGCTGTGTTGCAGCCAGGGCCTCCCCTCATGGCACTGGCATCAGGGTTAGGAAGACTGATATTACAGGAGGAAACCAAGGAAGTGCTGTGTGCTGTGCTCCATGCTTTGAAGGAGAGAGATGAATGTGAATGACAGGGAGGAAATACCATCAGAGGACTATCAGAACAAACCTCTCTGAGGAAGCAATGTTGAGAAAGTGATACTTGAGGTCATAATGTTTGAGAGAAAGCTTTACATATGCTGAACCATGAAAGTACTTTATGAGCTGTAAGATATTGCCTTAATGAATAGTAGGTCTGTCCAGTCCTTCCTGCTCAGCGGGCCAAGTTAGAAAGCAATGAGTTTTCCAATCTCAGGCTTTATAACTTTACAATAATTTTCATATTCTCTTGTGAGCTTCCATTTTTTTTCCATCCAAACTGTTTCTCTCTTCCTCTTCTTTTTCTGGCTTGTGCTGGCCTAACCTAGGAACTTGTCATTTGTCCCTTATCTGTGATCCTGTCTTTCTTATTCCCACTTTCAGTCTTCCCTGCCACCATTCATATTTCCTCTTCCTGCGACTTTGACTGCTGCTCACCCCAAAAGGCCCACAATTGATTGACCCTTCTAATGACCTTATGCCTCTCAAACCTTCCCTGCGGTTTCCTAAGTTGCCTCATTTTTCAGCAACACCACTTACCCTTCATGAGTACCGTCCAATACCTCCTATAAAGAGGGAATACTTCCAAATTGATATTACTGGAGCTGACTGGCACAGTGCCCAGCACATAGCAAGTTCTCAGTAAATGTTTGTCTAATGAGTGAATGAACTGATTCTCCTAATCTTACTCGGTGTAGGTATAGCATTAAAGTAGTTTTCTATACTCACATGTCTGTTCTTTTCTCACATCTAAAATGTATATAAAAACCTTCACCTTCGGCCACATAGGATAGCAAAATCTTACCGCTGCTCTTGTGGCCCTTTCCCATTGATCCCAGAGACACCTGGAGCGTTACTGACAGTGTCTCTGAGATTTGTTTGTGCAGCATTTAGCATAATGTGGAGATGCAAGCACACAGCATTCAGTGTGCACGATTTTTTCGTGAATGCTACTAACAGAGATTTTCTTGTTTTTATTTTCAGCATTCTGAATAGTCAGACGAATTCATTCATATTAAGCAGAAACTTTCTAAGGAAGAGCTGTATCTTAAAAATTGTCATCTTTTTAATAATAATTTAGTCTCAAGCAACTTTAGAGATTTTCTTCACACATATGGAATATTCGCTTTTTTTTTTTAGAGGTGTGTTTAGAATTATCACTGTCAATTTGTTTCCAGAATTGGAGCTTAGATATTTTCAAATATTCATTTAAGAGGAATAAAAATTGTATTGTATTTTGTCAATTAGAAATTACTTATAAATGTTCCTTTAATTTGGGATATTCTCTGTTTATAGGTCTTAAATATTTAATACCAAATATAATTAAAAGTCCTATTGGGTTTTTGTTGCTAAAATTACAGTCTTTAATTCAAGAAATTCTATGTAAATTTAACTCATTTTAATTTAACTAATATAAGGTTCTGACCCTTGTGATCAGGAACAGCTTCATAGTAACAGCTCAATATTAATGATTTTATATTTTTTGCCCAATGGGATGCAACTATAAAGTAATGGGACAGTCTTCTAAACAAACATACTAGGAGTTATATATTCAAGAGGCCCATGTCCCCTTCAAAGCAGTCACCTAGAAGTCTACACATTTGTTCCAGTAATGTTGCCTTGGCTGGAAATGTTGTGGAATGCCTCTTTTAAAACCGTTTCTGTTCTGCTAAGGAATCATAAAGTAAAATGACATACTATGTTGAATATCCTGAATCGTAGCAAAGATGAATTTGATTTGGGTGAGTAGTCAGAAATAACCCCAGGATCAAGTACAGTGGATAAATTTGGAATGTTGTTTGGAGTCAGAATTGGATGTAAAATAACAAGATGGGCTTTTTTAATAATACACAAACTGACTCTTAAATTGATTGTCAAAGAGGAATTCCAGAACCTTGGACCTTGGAATAAATGTATAAGCTCCCAAGGTAGCTACTATGAAGAGCAATACATGTTTAGGTTAAAAAAAATGTGTATGTTTGCAAAATAAGATCAGTTTTATTACTTTATAGACATACCTTGTAGATGAAAAAAATACTCCTATCATGGAACTCTTTATAAGCAAACTTCCGAATGTAAGTAGAATTTCTGTCTCACCCTTTCTAAGCCTGTTGAGAAATCTGAATTTCTAATAGTGACTTATTCTGAATCTCCAGCTTAAAAAAAGAATATATGTATGCATATACATATATACATAAAATGTTGACTATTTAAAAAGTGGATATATTTTGGTTTCACTTTACCTTTTCTAATTAATTTTGTTATACCTGCTGTTGAATTTTTTAGTGTATTCGTTTTGTTCAACCTGAGACTCCTAGAGTGTATCTTCTCACTGTAAAATTATTTAGCTCTTGAACCAAAGTAAAAAATAAAGTCTAAGTCAATATTATTGATTGTATTATATTATTTTAAACTTGTTTTTGTTTGTATTAGTAATGATCAGATGTCTTTCTTTTAAAAGCGAGACCCTATAATCTTAGTAGTAAATAGAATATCAACTTATAAGAAGCTTCACATCAGTTATTTCATAAAAATACCCTCAGCTGTGTGGCTTTATTATGTTTTTCATTTCTGCTAATAAAAGCTTGAAAGAGAGTTTAACCAAGTGGCTGAACTGTTTCTGTAATGGCGATTCCATGTAGACTCATGGGCCATGCATGCTGGGTAGATTTAGAGTGTCCTGCTTCATCAGGGCTTTTCCAGATTTGTTCTGCCACATCCATCTTCATCAAGGCTATCAGGTCCCTGTTTCTTCACTGCTAACTTGGAAAAAAAAAAAAAGAAGAAGAAAGTAAAATGGAGTGTGGAAGGCAAAGAAAATTGTTACCCTTTTACAAAGAGGCTTAGACAGTTAAATTGTGACATAATTTAAGCTGTTCAAATTCGACAAGTTTGACTGGAAAATTATGTGACCTGTGTAGGTAGAGATCAGATGGTCACTAGTTTGCAGTTTTAAAAAGTTATAGTGTGGTGTTTTTACCACAGACTGATAGAATATTATTTTATTCTGCCTAGTATTAACTGTTGCACAAATGACTGTTGTTTTGCAGTTTGGTGATTTAAATGCTGTTTCTCCTGGAAATCTGGATAAAGGTAAGAACTGAAAACAATTTACATTTTTAAAGGAATTTTTCTGAGGGAGAAATTCTCATAGAGGGAAATGTAGTGTTTTTGTGGAAATGGCATACAATTTTAGATAAATATGACAGTTACATCCTTTGGAATGCTTCATTATTGCTCTGTTCCTATGCCTTCTTTATGTGAAGTATAGTACATGTAAGAATTGAATATAATGTGGTTATAAGCTCTTTTTTACTTTTTGCCTGAAGCATATACAAATAACAAGAAATTATTTCTGACTTTATCCAGAGTCTTGAAGAAAAGTGATAAAATTGAGCCAAATATTTTTATTCAAGACCCGCCAAGTGAGAAAAAAAAGTTCCTTGAGCCTATTCTCTCACCAATTCACCCATCAGTGGAAAAAGAACTCAGAGACTGAGCAATGAAGTTTACTCTAGCAGTAAGATCAGTAATGATGTAGATGAAAAGAATACCCAGTATACTTTTTGGATTTCAATACCAGCATTACATTCTAATATGACAACATGATATATAGTCCTGAAGAAACTTATGACCTACAAAACCACACAGTAAAAGGAATAGAGTTTAGGCGGAGGAAGAGAGTTTAGGTCACCCACAAAGAAAAGCAATCCTGATTAAAAAAAAAAAAAAAAAAAAATCAGCTCAACCAAAAAAAAGGCAACATAAAATTTCTATTAACTTTAGAAAATATAACTCTTTCTCTTAAGAAAAGTGAAGAGAGTTTGAAGTTTTAAAGAATCGAGTCCTGGAGACAGGAACAAAATGCACAAAAGCTAGAGAGGGACACAATTCACCTTTCCAGGACACAGCCAGAACCAGTGGGGAAAGGAGCTTGGGGGACCTGCACACACGATGTCATGTTCTTCTCTGCAGTGTCCCGTACCAGGATTCTCAGTGTTCAGTTTCTTTGTTTCCTTGGGGTGAAGACATTAATATGCTGGGCTTTTATAAATCAGCCTTGTTCCCGCGTTAAACTCCTATCAATGTCTGTTTACCAGTTGTGCATACATTAACTCTTAAATTAGTAATATGCATAATAGCAGAGCAGGAGAGGTAGAAAATTTTAGCCCCCAAATATTATTGCTGCAAATATATACTCTCTAGCATTAAACAACTAACCCACAGAAAAGCAAATCAATGATAATGTTAAGTTGTAATTTCAGAGTGAGAAAGGTGGTGGTTGAAATGCATGTCCAACCTATGGTAACTTCAGTGATGGACTGCACTAACACCAAAGCTTCATAACCTAAATTTGGGGATTTCACCCCTGGGTGCCCAAAGATGCAGGTAGAGCGTTTCTACTTGACTAGTCACTGAGGGGCAGCCAGTCTTCCTTGTAAAGTGCTGAGCCAATCTTTAAAAAAATCTCCAGTAGCACCTAATTTTAATTTTTATGTGCCATGTTTTCTTAATCTCGAGCATGTTTCTAGGGTATATCTTTGAGACTTTATAGGAACATAAAGTTTTTATAGAATTGGATTAATTTGCCTATCAGAACTGGAGAAGGGACTTGCTTTTGTGGATACTTTGTGGTTTATCCAAAGGAATCCTGTCACCCACAAGTAAACCTAAAGAAAAGTTGGTCTACCTTCTTGAAATGATTTTTTCCTTTCAGTGCTGCCTCTTTTATTATTTTGACATATTTATATATATATACAGAGAGAGAGAGAGAGATATCTATCTCAGGCACAGAAAAGTCAGTGGAGAGGGAGCTGACAGGCAGTGTGATTTGCCCTCACCATCTTGGCAGTGCCCCACTGGTGCCAGTTACCCACAGACCTGATGCTTCTTGAGATACAGCTAACTTCAGAGCCACCTAAAATTTGAATGTGAAATCTCCAAGAATTTTTGTGGGCTTTTTCTACAAAATGAGAATTTAATTTTTTTCCTGATAATGTGAGTAATATTAGCTCTGTATGAAATATCAAATAATACAAAGAATTTGAATATTAAAAATAAAACTTCATAGTCATAATCATAAGAGACTACCATCATGAAGAACTTAGTGTAAGGGGACCCTTCTGACATTTTTACGTTTTTCTATAAAGAAATCTGCAAAGAAAACACAAAGGTCTCATGCAAGCATGTTTCGACTACACCCTCTTGATGAAGAAAATTTCTTCCAAATGTATCGCTCTTCTTGAAACCCTCCAGTCTTTCTAATGTGCTTGTTCTGATAGACTCTAGTATTATAAGTTGTTCTTTGGAAGCAACAAACAAAACTAAAAAACAAAAACAACCAGAGATAGGAAATGGACCAAGACATCTTTTTACCTCATCCAGAAGAACTTTTGTGTTTATCATTTCTTAACACCTCATCTCTAGTCAGTACATCTGCTCTCACCTTTTTAAATCTACACACCATTTCTCAGAAGGTGTTGCTCCTGGCAGCTGTGCACCGCCCTGTTACTCTCATTCCCTTTTCTCTGGAGAGCCATCTTCACCCCAAATGATAACAAGAAAAATCAAGGAAGTCATTTTATATCAAAAGCTGCCTTATTAGGGACTACAGGACTGCAGGACTGCCTGCAGGGGTGCCCCAAATGGTATAACTAAATTCGGAAAAAGTCTTAGAAAAAGTCTAACTTGATCTGACTGAAGAAATACTTGTTACATGCTCACTCTCATGTTACTATAGCAGAGAATGTAATGGAGATCTGACTGCTTATACAGGTCTCTTTAATAAGTCAAAAATCTAGTACATTTGGGTGTATTTTAGTTACAGATGAGACATTTGTTATGATTATATATGTTTTTTGGATTTGTTCTGGTAAACAAGAAACATATTGAAGGTGAAGTAAAAATGAATTAAGGCAAAAATATATCCCCCACTGTTTAAAAATTACCACTCAAGAAGAGATATTCTCTACATTCTTTTAAGTAGAATCTTACACAGTAGCATTTCTTCTCTTTATTGTACATTTGAATTTTAACAGTTCGTGCTGAAAAAAATTAAATGGAATTTTGTTATAATGATGTTTTATTAATATAAAATGTATTAAAATTTGGAGGTAACAGTAACTATATAACACATTGAATTTCCAGTAATGAACACCAACTATTAGCTGTATCAATTTTACTGGGAATGAAAATTCATTGAGCATATTTAATCTGATATTACTGCCTCGGTCTTCATAATTTTTTGTAATAAAAAATAAGGGTCTATTTAATATTGTGATCTCCAGCACGGCAGTGTACCGTAAGACCTGCACAGCACCCTAGCTTAAACCCACAGCCGTTGTTTTGTGAATCAACCTGAGTCACTCCTATATCAGCATCAAAACAGATGGAATTTGTATCTAATCTAGATTTTTGGAGGTGACTAAAATTTCTCTTTTTGGGGAGTGGAAGAACATAGCATTTTTCAGCTCAATTCATTCCCCCAAAGCCAGCATAGTGTGCCAAAGTCACTTATTTATAGTGACACAGATTGCCCCACAATTTAATATTAAAACTTTAGGGTATTCCAAAGATCTTCTTAAAAGAAATATAAAAGGTATCTATGACAAATTAACTGAAAATAAATTACCTTTGCTATAGAGTGAAAGAATTCTAGATATTACTAATACAAGCTTTGTCCCCTGAGAAGAGCTGGGAATTTGCTTTCTTAAAGTACATGCTAAGTGTTTGTAAAGTGCGCGTCAATTGCTATTTTCCAATTTGTCTTCTGGTAATAGTGTTGATATCATTTGTTTGTGTAGATGAAGGCAGTGAAGTGGAAAGTGAAATGGATGAAGAACTGGATGACTCTTCAGAACCTCAAGCCAAAAGAGAGAAAACTGAGCTGAACCAGGCATTTCCAGTGGGCTGCATGCAGCCTGTCCTCGAGAGCAGCGTGCAGCCCGGCCTCCTGAGTCCCATTCACAGTGAGCACATCGTCACAAGCACTCAGACTATCAGGCAGTGCAGCGCTACAGGAAACACCTACACTGCAGTCTAAAGAATATTAAAGCATATTTTTCCAGCTAACATTAACCCTGTTGATATTGGGCTTAAGTTGAAAATTTAATAAGCCTGAAGGTCGACTGTTGTCAAATTCTATCTGTGCTGAACATTACCTTTTTGGAGTTGTGAAATGGAATGGGTGTATGTATTTTGCCAGATTTTTTTTTTTTAACGTAAACAAATTATTTGCCTCTTAATAATGAGTTTTTTTTTCCTGTAGGTTCAGATGTCAAGAAGGATTTTTACAACACTTAATGTTTTTGTTATCTTATAACTAAAAAGTAATTTACAATTTTGTAGCTTAAATATTTTATTGTTGATTGTTAGTCTTGGTGTATGATTTCACATGTAAGTTTTTAATTAGATGCACTTCTGTGAAATATCAAAAGAAATGAATTTCTTTGATTTACACTGGAGGCATGCCCATTTGGCAGCAGATGCATCAAATTTGCTTTTGAAAGGTGCTTTTCATTGGACAGAACCACAAGACACTATTTTGATAACATTTTGGAGTATGGACAGAGAATACAGAGCATTTTTTATTATAGCATAGAGGGTTGGGAAGGTCATCTATTTTTCTCTAAAAAAAATATTGAGCTGTGTATTTACCAGTTCAGAGTAAATGACAAAATTGCAAGAGATTATACTAATATGTACATAATTTGTGTACATAATTATTGAACCATGTTAATGCAAGATTCCGTTAAACATTGAATTTTAACTGTTACCTGTGTACCAATTCCTCTGTTTAAAGACTACTGATTCTGTATTTGGGACCACTGCACAGATGCATTCTGCTCTTGAGTGGGGCTGTTATAGTTAGATACTGAAGCTGAAAAAATGACTTGACTTTTTTTTTTTTTTTTTTTTTTAAGTGTACATGCTACTTATGCTGAGCTGGACATACAGGAAACCATTCCATTTGGATGACTTTCTTTTATTCCAGGTCATTTTCCTAATAGTAGTTCAATATGCTGCTATTATAAAAAGAATTTATAGAATGCAAGGAATGTAGCAACCTGCATATCATTATTTCCTTCAAAAATATTTCCTGGTTTCTAAAATATGTGGATTTAAATTTTAAACAGAACCTGAAGGCAGTGTAACTGGCACACCACACAGTCACTTATCCCCAATTCTGTAGGATTTGGATAGTGGCTGGATGGACCGGTGCCGTTGAAGAATGTACATCAGGGATCATTGTACCTCGGCTATTACATGGTGCCTTAAAACAGAACTGAAGCTAAGGTTTAGTAAGGCTTATTTTGTTCATGAGAATTTCTCTTCAATCCATTTGACAAGGTGTTCCTGTCATTTTCAGATTCCTGAAGAAAGGACAGGTTACATGTTCTTCAAAGGAAATGTAGGGAAAATAACGCAAAACAAAAAGACAAAAATCATTTCCCGTCTTTGAGTGACCGTGACCTTTTTTTATTTTGTCCTTAGAGCTAAATATTACTTGATTATAAACCAGATTGCTTTAGGGTGTGGAATAACAGACTACTTTTGATTACCAACTTGTTACATAAAATCACCTATGTTTTAGACCATTCTTATCTAGTTATAATTTAAGAATGTTAACAAAATAAGCAGATACTTATTGAAGTGCATCTTTTTAGTCTAAATGTTTGTGCATCTAGGTGTCGGTGTCCACACGCACACACAAGTACAGGAGTCAACTACAAAGTCAGAAGGTGAGATCCTTGACAGGATACACACCCATCCCCTTTTTAATTTACATGGTGAAAAGCCAAGGTTATTTTGAGCACTCAAATTATTAACAAAAAACAGGCACATCCATTTATTTAAATAGTTATAAAACACTAATCAGCAAAAATAAATCCAGAAAGCCAAAAAAAGGGAAAGCACAAAATGATTTACAGATTATTAATGAGGCCTATTTTAAACGTAAGATATTTATCTTTCCAGTTTTATTGGGGTGTGGGTGGGATGAGTAGAAAGCAGAGGGGGAGCCAATCTGTAAAGTTAAAAATACCAAATGGCTTATTGGGTGATATACAGTATATTTCAACTGATATTACTTGATTCCCTAAGACTAATCAAATAACTAAGATCAACGAAGATTCTTAATGAATTTTAAATGTTTTAGATGTAATTTTTTAAATTAATTCAAATATTGTTTCATGCAAAACATTCATATATTTGAAAGTCTTCACTAGCATCACCTTTATCAAAATACCACTTAAGGGATCATCTCCCTTTTTCCTCCCTGGACAGGCAATGAATCTGAACCAACACACAGACATATACACACACACACAAAAAGATACACACACACACACACACACACACACACACACACATACATACACACAGGAAGGGGGAGGGGGAGAGAGAGAGAGATTGGCAAACAAAACACTGTAAGCTGCAAAGACCATGTATCTACTTCTTTGTACATTAGGAAATGTTTAGAGGTAAATTAATTTTTTTTAATGAAAAAACTCTACATTTAAACTCTCCTTTCTTAATTTTTTCACTTTCTGTCCCTATCCAGCACCCCCAGAACTATACTATATCTGTATTGGACCAAATGTATTTTCTGGTTTCATCTTGTTTATTGAACAAGTTTAAATGTATTTATTATCATTGTTTAACTTAATGTGGGATATATTTGTATCATTAGAGGAATCTGATAATAATGGGTAAATTTAGATTGATGAAAGTTAGGGATTGGGTTCCCTCCAGGATTCAGCATTTCTTCCAATTGTTCATGGTTTGTTCTAAATTAGGACAAATTGGAATTAATAAATATTGCATTTTAATTTGACTCACTAAAAATATCTCCTTTATGAACTGTCAGCAACATTAATTCTTTGTGACTGGATTTTTCTGACCAAATCACATCTCTGATTTATGCTACTTCCAGTTACTTGTAGTTCTTAAGGCGCACACACACACACAGTATAACCACACACAAACATCTTAGCCAATTTTGAATTTGATTTGTGAAATATCCTAGAAAATTAAAACATGATAATTTATACACTTTGAGCAAATGAGAGCAATCACATTTATTTCATTTAGTATTTTATTTCAATTTTTTCATTCATTGAAACTGACTTCTCTAAAAATTATACACTGATAGAGTAGATTTACCCATAAATGACAATTGCACATGTCCAGGACTTCTTAATATTTCTTGACATTGTGATCAAATACTGGTCCTGAAAAATATTTGCATAAACCAAGCACTACACTTTCAGTGAGGAATAATGTAAAGAAGGTATATCGGCTACCTTTAAGTTTCAAAAACGCTGTTTCCATACATAGGATTGACTATCATGGGACTATTTTGATCTTCACATATACTTTGAGAATCATACCAAAAGATTTTATTCATGAAGCCAGTGAACAGTAGGGTGAAATGAGTAAAACATCTATCTCCTTGGGACAGACACAGGGCCCAATTTTAAAATTTCTCTTTAGATTATCAACTTTTGCTGGTCACTTTTTCAGGATTTTTATCCAAACTATGTTTGGACTGACTGTATAAGTCTTACTGCCTTTTCAGAACTCTGCTTTCCTTTTTGTGCTTTTTCTTGTACTGTATAGCACGGTTCATGCACCTCTCTTTAGATGGTGTACTTTAAAAAACAAGTGAATTTTAGAAAATGGTTTTAACACTGCATACCTAAAATTAGAAGTGTGCAACAATGACTGCCTTTGATTTGTAGTAGCGAAGCAAAATTGAACACATTCTTGTAGAATGCTATAAAAGTCATTCAGGAATGAATACATTTTCATTACTATAATCATGAACCTTTTTACATGAATGCACTCGCAAGAAGTGCTGCACATGATGCATTTTCAAATTAAAAAAATTCTTCAGATGATGTATTTGAAATGTCTAAAATAATGCTGTGCTTGAAACATTAGTGTGAAAGGAAAAACAATGTGTGTCACTGTGATGTTGGTCCTCCCTGTGCGGACACAAATAGAAAGCTAAAGACTGGCAAGTCACCTCGTGAACAACTTGAGGCAGTGGTTGTAAACAACAAACTGACCATTGTTATACCTCCCCTTTCCAAATTCTTAGCAAGTAAACTGCAACCATCAAAAAATTGAAACAGAACTTGTGATTTGTAAGAATCATACCAGAACATGGGGTAGAGGGGTTGACATGCAGTGCTATTGAAAATCCGGCTTGTCACTGGATCAGATCAACCTCCATGAGTATGGCTAGAACAAATCAGTAACAGAATCCTAGTATTTCTGCAAGTTTGGTGATTTTTAAAAAAACAAAAACAAAAACTGGAATTAGAAGCATAAATTCAGTGCTTAGTTCTAGTATTAGAAAACCCCTTTGATGTAATGCCTTGTATTAACCCTTTGAGCATTGTAAGATATACAATGGGGGACAAAAGCCTTTCAGATCATTTATTTAGACTTAGACCGGTAAAATATACTCTATATCCAAATGTCTAATTATGCTGTTTTTTTTTTTTTTAAAGGGGGGGGGATAGGAAGAGAAAGTGTTTCCATGATGAACACTTGCATTTTATATACAACTCTTAATTTTCTTCAAGAGGGCTTGATATATTTATTCCCAAATATTCACTGCCATCGAAGTAAGTGTACTGTTTACAGAAAATTTAAAAAACAACTTTTCTAGCATCACACCATGACTCTAGAAAAGAAGGACGTACACATGGGCCTGTAGACCTATGTCATAACTGATCTCTGCACATTGAAAGTACCTAGATTGCCTTTAAAAGGTACGATAAAGGGTTACATTTCTTTTTTTTTTCTTCTCCAAAACTAAACAAAAGATCTTGTTTATTTAGCTTTAGAAAGTACAGTTGTAAGTGAAGCCTTAGGAAGAAATGAGTTCAAGTGGATAAAGAAAAACTTAACTCTTTGGGGGCAGGTAGGCTATTTGGACGTGGATCTCATAAAATATTGTTTGGAAAATTTCATACAGGGCATAATTTTATTTATGCTCCAAAAAATGTAATACTTTGTCAAAAAGACTATATATAGAATGGAGAGCAAAGCACTTGATTTTAAGCTCATCTGTCAGGAGATGCTATGACTACTGCTTCTGATACCTGTCAATGCCAGTCTGCTTACACAATTGCTGACTTTATTCAAGGGACGCTCTGCGTGCACTTGACACCCCCTTTTGTCCCCTATGTGATGGAACACGAGAGCAGTGTTGTCTGCAGATGTGCTTGCGCTGCCCTCGCTGGGCACAAATAAGAGTGTAACCTATTCTGATGTCTGGTGAAAGGACATCCTTAGCATAGTGCAAGTTTGCCGTAAACATTGCTTTTTAGGCAGTTTAGGAAGTCAAATCATGCAAATTACTCATGTGTTAACATGCAATACTCAAAGGGTTTTAATTTAACTCTCTTCTTTTGAATTCTTCATGATGATTTACTGTAAATGCTTCTCAGTTTGCATGCCTTGATCATTGCTGCTAGTGATTTTATGTGCCAGTAGACCTGAGTTTAGTTTACCAATTTTACTTAAATAGTAAAAGCCACTTACAAAGTGACTGCCTAGGATTTCTTTTTCTTTTATTTCAAGTAATTGTAATGTGTCTTATTTTTCAAAAATGTGTTTTGTCTCTTTATTTGGTTCTGGTATTTGATTCTCTCCCCTGCTCCCCCTTTCTTTATTTTCTAAATATATTATGATGTTGGGATTGGAAGCCCTGAGTAATGAAATCTTTGGTAAGAATTTTTTATGTAGCTCAATAATGAGGACAACAAATCTTTGTCAGAAGATTTATGATTCTGGGGAGGAAAGAAAAAATAACAACTCCCATTGACTGTTGCTAACCAAGTAAATTTTTCCTTCAAAGAATTAATAGTTTGAACAAACGATTGCCTTGTTTTAACCTGCTAAACACAATTTTTAATGATCCAATAAAGGAGGTATTGAATTTTATTCGTTTAAAAAGCATCTTTTGTACCAAAGCAAATTTTTTTCTCTACTCATCTTCATCATCAATTGGGACCTATGGTGGTGACCAATGCATTGGTTACAGAAACTTTAAGTGAGTGCCTTGAGAAAACTTGGAAATTTGTGCCTGGGATGGTAAACTTTTAATTAGGTTAATTGTAGTGCTTACCAATCAGTAATTCTACTATCACTCAGGGCTTTCTTACCTTCTAGGTAAAACTTCTTTCATTGTGTTTTTTTAAGATACTGTATTTTTTTTTTAAGTGCCATCATTTAAATTTCACTTAGTAAGTGGCAGATTACATTATTCAGTCCCACAAGCACAGAAACATAGTAACACTAGGAGATATTTGAACATTTATTTTACAATTGACTGAATATATTATGTAAATGAGGTAAGCAACTTTTGTAGAGATGTATGTGTGAGATAATGTAATGTTCTTTTCCAGTTTTTGGACTACAGTTGAATAAACTTTTTAATTATTTAAAAACATCTTTACCGAATAACATGTGATGGTTTTTTGTATAATGTATTTGATTTTGTAAATACGTATTTCCTGATGTGATTTTTGTGAGAAATGCTAAATCTTTTAGTATATCATGTCCTCTCAAAATTGGCAGGAGCTAAATAATAGTTTGTGGGCGATTTGTATTGTGTACTGTACAATAACTGGGGAACTTTTATAATTATAAAAATATATATTAACTTTTAGTGTGTTGTTTAAACAAATGACTGGAACATACTAAAGATATTAGTAGGATTTTTCTGAATATTTCAGACTTGAACTCAGGCTAGCTTTCTTGTGTTTTTCAAAACAAAATGGTGTCTTGTCTTTTAAAATCAATAAATTTGTTTCCTTGTTACAAATACATTAGAAGTGGCTTGGTTTTTCCCCCCTTCAAATCACTGTCAGCAGGCTAATATTAAATTGCTTCATCTAGAGGGTAGTCTCTGTGTCATTCACTAGCATAGAAACAAAATTGTTTTCCCTTTTTATGTCAAATGCAATTGGCAATATTTACACATGAACAGCACAAAAAGCAAAAACAAAATTATAAGCCCAGCAGGATACAAATCTTATCCGCAAAGAAAATTAGTGATTGAATGCTGTTTAATTTCAGAAGCCGTCAACATTTCCATGATAAATCCAGATTTTTGAATGTTCATAATGTGTTTGTTTAATGTCACTTCACATTAATATTTAGCACCCAAGTTCTTTGCTTAGATAGAAATAGCTTATTAAAATTAATTTTAATGCACTAAAGAAGATACCCTACCTATTTTTTTCTTCTTTGGATTATATAATTACACATCTGAGTGTACATTTCTTTGAGCTTTGACAAATACACAGTCATGTAACCACCAGCACAATCAACTTTAAAAAGATTTACACCTTGCAAACATCTTTCAAATTATACTCTTTGACAGTATAGGACTTCCTCCTAGAATATGAACTAGCCAATGCATTTGGGGTTTCTTTATACGATAAAAGTGCAAGACAAAATATCCTTTTAGGAATTTCCAGCATGGTCATTTCATATCATAGTACAAAGTCACTTCTAAAATAAAAAGACATCTGAGCCTGCAGAAATCTAAATCCATTCTAACTCAAAATTCAAGATACTGAAAGTGTATATGTATAGCATAAACTCCTTTTGACACTAAATAAAACTTTAAATATCCTTAAAGTCTCTTTCCCTCTATGATTCCAACTTCTTGATTTCAGCTTTCTCTCCGTCTTTATTTAGAAGCCTGCCCCTCAGGCCGCAGCCATGATTAGTTCATAGGCCGCCTTCACAGAAGGGCTGAGCCTCTTGCTGTGCCCTGAGGCTGGCTGTTTTAAGGTACCTCTTTATCCATTAAAGTTCTGCGCAGCCACCAGCATAAGCCCCATAGTCATCAGAGCAAGTCCTTGTAGAGGCGTCCCCTGGCACCAAACTTGAGTAAAACTCCTTCTAGGAGATACTGTCACAGTGGAACAAAGTGGAAGGAGAATGTGAGGCAGGTGCCTACTAAGTGAGAAAAAAATAACCTGGTTTTTCTCTTAAAAAAAAAAAAAAAGATGGCGCCCCCCAGCTGGAGCAATCCAGAGGGAGAGCAAGACTACCTGTCTCCACCTCCAGAGGGTATTCCAGTAAACTCCTGTATGAGTACAGTTTAATGCCTGCCTGGCAGGCTGCCACTTTAAGCCCATGAGCCTTCCACTCTAATTCTGGCCTGGATGAGTTGCTCTTGGGCTCGGCTCTGGGGAAGGTAAGTCGTGTGTGAGCCCTTTAAGAGGAGGGCTACCGTAATTCCGGGTTTGACGGAGACTGTCCTGGTTTAGCAACAATACACCCCTACTTCCCTCACCTGTCAGAACCATTACCACCCTGCCCGGTGCCTGATGAGACTCCGGTTGGTCCTGGTTTCAACCTTAAAAATTCTGGTAAGTTTTATTTAAGAGCCATTTCCCGGTTTTGCTGTCATCTCCTGGGTCTCCAGACTGGAGCCCTGGTAAATTTTGGGTGGCTTATCTCTCAGGTCTTAAAATCTGTGCTGCCCATTGTGGAGTGGAAACCCTTCACTCTTCGGAAAGAAGCTTCCCGTTTTGAGTTCTTTCCTGATGTAGGTCACAAAGCCCTAGGGGGATTTAAAGGGAGATTGTCTCCTAGCCTATCCTACCCACTTCCATGTGGTTTTCTTCTTGTCTGCCCCATGTGTAGGAGTTCCTCGGCCAGTCTTTGGATTTTTTTCAGAGTAAATTGTTCACATGTGGCTATAGACTCAGTATATCCGAGGAAGAAAGTGATTCCTGGATCTTCCTCTGTCGCCGTCTTTAACTGAAACCCGAGGGTCATCTCAGTCTCTTATTTCTGCTTAAAAATTTTTTATTGAACTAACCATTGGTTTTTAACATTATATAAGTTTCAGGTGTATAGCACTGTATGTCAATAGCTGTTGATCATCACTGAAAGTCAGGCTTCCATCCTGCGCCAAATAACTGACTCCCTTTACCTGTTTTACCAGCCAACCCCCGACCCTCACTCCCTTCTTTCCTAGTAAGCACCATTCTGTTCTCCTAATCTTAAGTGTGTTTTTGTTTTGTTCTTTTAATTTCCACATATGGATGAAAACATAAGGTATTTGACTTTCTCCTGATTTATTTCACTCAGCATAATACTTCACACTTCAAAAAATCTTTGTTGTTTCAAGCAGCAAGGTTTCACCTTTTTATAGCTGAGTAATAGTCCATTGTGTCTGTATCCCACATACTCTTTATCCATTTGCTCTTTATCTCTTCATGGTCACTTAATCTGTTTCCAAATCTTGGCTCTTGAAAATAATACTTCTTTGAATATAAGGGTGCATATCCTCTTCATGTTATTGTTTTCATATTCCTAGAAAAATACTCACAAGTGGAATATTTGGTACCTCTAGTCTTAATTTTTTAAATTCCCACCTACAGCAGAAGAGGGCTCCCTTTTCTCCACGTTTGCTAACACTGGTTATTTCTTATCTTTTTGGCAGTGATCATTCTCACGGTTGTGAGGTGATATCCATTGTGAATTTTATTTGCATTTCCCCAATAATAAGTAATTGTTTCATATGCCTTTCGACCGTCTAGACAGCTTGTTTGGAGAACTGTCTTTCAATCCTCTGTCCAATTTTTAATTGAGTTGTTTATTTTTATTGCTGTTGAGTTCTATAATTTCTTTGTATTTTGAATGTTAACCCCTTGTTGGATGCATGTTTTATATAATGCGTTTTTTATTAAAAATTGCAAATATCAGTGAACGCTGTGATTCAAGTACCTGAGGAGGCTAACTTGTGGACCAGGGACCCAGGTTTGTGGCGTGGGATGGGGGTGAGGAAAATTGCTCTATCACCCATCTATTGGTAATTTTTGCCTGAATCGGTCATTATGTGAAACTGTAAAATGTTAGTAAGTGTATGTTCATTGTCCTTGGCATCGAAACACTGTAGCCAAGCTGAATTAGTAGGCCTGTGTGGTACCTTCTATCTGTTGCTTTGACCTCCTGAAATCCTACTTGCCATCTCCAAAAGGTGTGGCTTCTGGAGAAGCTGAAAGTATGTTTAGAGAGTTAGAGGGATATGTTCCCAAGAAGAGCTAGAAAGATTTGACACCCAGTTTGAGGACATCAAATCCAATGGACTGTTTCCGTCCACACTGTTCTGGGTCCAGATAATGAGACAGTTACTAATGAAATCAGTGCCGTTTTGTGTAGTTTCTGTACCTTGACGTTTCTGCTCATGTTTCTGGTTTCTCTGTTCTGAGTCCTTATCGGGCTCTTAATTCATCTGGATATGGAATCTCGAGCTGCAATTTTGAAACCAAGATTGAACCTTGACTCTGGAACCTCAATTTCTTTAGCAAGTTGCTCTCTGTTCTCAATCCCGGGTTAAGAATACTCGGAATACGCCTCCATGAGGGAGCGTAGCTGGGTGGCAGTTGTAGCTGATACAGATGAATTATTTCTTGATGTCTGCTTCCATTCAGTAGGTTGCTTTTCTGTTTTCATGAATTTCTTTCATTGTTCAGAAGCTTTTCAGAAGGATGTAGTCCCACTTGTTTATTTTCATTTTGTTTTCCTTGGATTTGAAAACATCTAAAAATCTAAGTCTCTTTTGTCATAGATCTTACCACCCATGTTTTCTATTTATTTTATGGTTTCAGGAACCTCTCAGTTATGGTCACTACAGAACTTTCCCAGTCTGTACACGGCATAGAATCTATTCACAACTATTTGTTGTATAAATTAGGAATACATTCTCTATGGTTATATGTAATGATTATACTATTTAAGGTTGATTGTTACTGCTATTAAAATTCTTAAAGACTCCTTTTAAACAATTTATCTACATTTATCCTGTTTTTCAATTATATATACTCTCCCCAATATTTCCAGAAATCAAATTTTGGAGTTCACACATTGCAGAGTAGTAGTTTTGTTTTTCGGTTTTGGGGGTGGACATGCTACTGAACGCTACTGAATCAGTTTATAATTCCTTCAGTAGCTCAATCAAATCACTGGAAGCCAGTTAGTTGGGAAAAATGTAAAAGCATCTTATATTTGATCTAGGACTGCTGCCATTTTACAGGCAGAGAAGTGAACTCTTCAAAAAATCCAAAATAATTTGGCAAGTTGAGTACTCAGCAAAATGATTATTTGATCATTTGGAACCTTCCCTCAGCATTGCATATCAATTTTAGACGTACCTTGGGCAAATAAAAATTTTATGATCATCTTGAAATTAAACTTGAAATATGAATTGCAAATTCCACACTGCACACTTATGTTAACATATCATTACATCTCTGTCATTTTAATTATAGCCCACTAAACATACCTATATATTCTCAGAACACTTCATTATGTGTATTTAGTAGGGAAACTGTTCCTTAATTTATGGGAAAATGTTTCAAAAAATAAAAACCTTCTGATCTAAAAAGTGTCTCATAATCTCACCAAACTGAGAACAACCCATTTCCTTCAATGCAGAATGGATAAAGAAATTATGGGCTGTTCATGTAACAAAATACCCGACATTAGTGAATTAAATCAAGTGCAAGTAACAGCTTGATAAATCTCACAAACGTTATGCCAGGGTGGTAGGGAAGAAGCCAAACTTGAAGGAATGCACGTTAGATTATTCCAGTTATAAAATTCAAAAACAGGAAGAAGCATAAAACAGTGTATCATTTACCTTCAGAGAGAAGAAAGTATCTGCCGCTGGGAAAAGTACTCAAGGTTTTTGGTTCCTAGCAGCTTTCCATTTCTTGATATATGTAGTGTTTTTCTGTGTATTTGCGCAGAGATAATTTATTGAACTGATGAAAAAATTGAAACTAATCTGTGTAGAGGCTCACTTGTTAGGCATAGGTTAGTGATTTAGCATCCTGAATCCACAAGATTCATTTCTAAGGCCCAGGAATCATTTAGCTCATGCATTTATATTGAAAGGCATCCCAAACACTGCATTTCAGCTTTACACATTATTTAATGATGTCTTGAACTAAAAATGGCCACACGATATTCATGCTTTAACCATCACAAATGAATACTGCCTACCTGATGTTTTATATCTTATTCCAGAAAGATGTGTTTGTTGAAATTGATTTGAATTAACCAATAAATTTAACGAATATTCTGTTAAAAGAATCTCTGGGTTCACGATAAGAGAGAAGGATATAATGGATAGCAGGACATTTTGTAAAACCTCCCAGATTTCCAAGCTGTCCCTGTTCTGCCGAAATGTTTCTCACTGCTGCAGAGCGCCCAGTGTGTTTCTGCTTCGCCCAGATGGCTATTCAGATGATTTAGGTCAGCAGGCTCTGTGCACTGGAGGAGTAGCCCTGTGATCTTTAGAACAGAAAAGACTCAGTGACACGTGGCAGCAAACTGCAACCACGGAATGTGTCTGGGAGAAACCCTAAGAAAAGCAGATATTATGGGCAGGCAATCACAGTTTGTGTTGCAGCAATAGGACGGTGTATTTGCTGGTAGGTGTGTTGTCACTGCAATGTGCCCTGTCCCAGGTAGTTAAACTAAGGCTGCCACATGGCTCTCCTGATGATTTTCAGAATCCAGAATTCCACACCGCTTAGAAGACTAGCCATGCTGTTTCATAGAAATGTTTTGCTAAGTAGACTCATACAAATGAAGAAAGCCAGAGAGGGGACACTCCTGGGGCTTATGTACTCCATTCCTCTACCTATCTTTGTCCTCAGTGAGCCAGTGGGGATGTCCACACTCACTGAGCCCTCTCCTCAACTCCCCCAACTCTACTAATGTTATTGGCCTCTCTTTTCTGGGACTAGAAATTTCTTTATCTTACTAGAGACCCAATTTGCTGACAATCATCTGTAGATGCATCACCTGATTTTATGAGGCGGCTTCTCAGGGAGGCCATACTTGCATGTTCTGCTTGAAGAACCTGGAATGTTCTGATCAACATCAATAAACTACTTTTCCATGAATTACAGTTCATCAGAGCCTCGTCCAAAGAGGATTATCATTATGAGTTCAATTTTTGCATAAAATAATAAAGTAAAAGTGTTCAGAAGTATATTAAGTGAAAAGTCAAAGTTCCTCCTTCCAGTCCAATTCTCCTTTACAAAGGTGACAGCTATTAAGTTTTCTTCTAACCCGCTGAATAGAACCTGGAAGTAGAGGCTTGTGTTTTGTTTTGTCTTTTAAAAAAAGAAAAGATGTGGGCAGAAATGAAGGTGAGCAGGCAAACAGACAGGAAGAGAGCCCAAGAAGAAGAGTGTATTTATTTAATCAGGTGTTCAGCTTGGTTGTTCCCCTCAGCCCCAGGACGCGAACCCGAGTTCTTGGAATGTATTTGGGCTACACCAGCCAGAGACTGTACACTTAACAGCTAAGCCAACAGGGTATACTAAAAATAGAGATTTAAAAAGCACTTTGCAACAGAGTTTACTGAATGGGTTGTAAAATTTGTACCCATTACACTCTAAAATTTCAGGGTCAGAGCAATCAATTGATATTCTGATAAATGGCACACAGTTTAAAATTCAGTGCATTTCAAAGTTTCCATTTTAATATTTGGATGTCAGATTTCTGAGTAAACCCAAATGCATTAAATTTGTGGCATCAAGACAAGTATGTGATGAGAACACTGGGCCTCTGATCTTTTTGCTCAGGACTGAAGTACCAGCAATAAAATTTTGGTAGAGACGTAACCACCACAGCACTGCCATCCCAGTGACCTGACGAAGTACTTCTGTCTTTGCTCACAGGGAGCAGGTGTTTAGTCATAGGTTTCTAAGAAGGCTGTTCTTTAAATTTGACTTTATATTTTTTCTTCAGATGAATTAATTTGAATACAAAGGTTCAAGTTGACCAAGATCTATTTTAAAAGCTTACTACATACTCTACCAAGAAATGATGAAAATAGGAAATTTATGTAACATATGACTCATGGCTTCTTTGACTTGATGTTACACACAGGACTGATTCACATAATACAGTTTCTAAGGTTTTAACTTACTGAACCTGGTACAGCTATGAGAGGAGTGAGAGCAATGTGTCTAGGTGGAAAATTTAGTCCAGAAGGGAGATGACACTTTCTTATTACCTCATGTGATGAAGCCAAGACCACTGGAATATGATGTACGGTTGACAATTGAACAGATTTGATCAACCTCCAACACCTCTTCAGAATCAGAATATCTTTTATGTGAGAGGAATGAAAATCATCTAGGTGTTCTGAATTGTTCATGGATGCTCATCAGAACAGAAAGCCACTGGAGTAGGAAAATAAAGAAAAACAGGGACTGATTGATAAAAGGGTGAACAGCATTTTGTGGAGATGTGTCCTGACAGCTTGCTTTTTGGTGTGTGGCATGAAAGACATATATTGACTCTTCTAATTATCCCTATAACTTTATAGGATGGTTTCCATTAATCCCCATTTTATAGAGAGAATAAATATTTGTTAAGTGACACATTAAACACCTCTTATCATAACCGCTGACCGACTAATGTCATTGGATGTCAAAAACGAACTTCATGTGTTGGCATTCTCTATATAGCTATCCAAAGGTCAATTCCAGGTCCCATATGCTTCTTTGAAATTATCATTGGTTTATCTGTGTCAAGAAAGTAGGGGTGCTGTTGTCAGAAAGCAAACATTCATTCCTGATTTTTCCCTCTGGGTCCATCCCACCACTAGCTTAGTGATACCACTGATGATGTAGTTATGGAGGAAAGGGCACGGATTTTCCAGTCAGTTTGCCAACCTTCCATTCCTAGCCATGCCATCTGCAAAGTGGCCATGAAATCCCGTTTCTAAAGTCTTAATTTCTTCATCTGAAAAATCAAGACTAGGACCCGCAACATAAGATTGGTGTGAAGATTAAATGAGACAACACATCCAAGTATGAGGTCTCTGGGAGACCCATGGCCATGCTTGTACAGAGGGCCTGCAGCCCCCACCGAAGCTCTTTTGGGCAGTTTAGGGGGAAGGGCTTGGTCAGAGTTGCTGAGTCTTAAAAGTCAGATTTCAATTCTAGCAATGTGGCTCCCAAGTTTATGTTCCTAACCATGACACCATACTTTGTAGGCAGTGATTCCAACTGAGGAAGATTTTTGTCCCCTGGGGAGCATTTGGCAACAGCCAGATACCCTTCAGGTTATCACAGCTGGGGATTCTTTTTGTCATGTAGAGAGTAAAGGCCAAGAATTAGAATATCCTCCCACAACAAATGATTGGGCCCACACATCAATCGGATCATAGTTGAGAAATTCTGACACTCCCTTTTCAGGACATACTTCCTCCTGAGTAAGCGGAGGGCAGCAAGAATGGCATTGACATTAGAGAATTTTCTGGTAGGGAGAAAATTTATGTAATTCCACCTTCAACCTCGGGGAAGGATTCCCTTCTAAAGAACCCCTGACAGGAGGTGCTGAACAATGGCCCAAGTCGTTCCTTGAGGACAGATGCTCTCGTGAAGCTGAGATCTGATTGTCATGCCCCCGATGAACATTCTGCAAGGCTGTGCTTTATACACCTGTGTTCCACAAGCTTAGCTGAACACAACAAGCTTTTCTGGCTCTGATTCCTGCCTACTTTTGGGGGTCTGTTTTCTCTATACACGCTTATCCCCACTTTACTGCATCACGTTAATAAGTATGCTTCCTTAAATGCGGATGCTCTCTTTGAATGCCTCTGTACTTTTGCACACACTTTTTTTTGGTCTGAATGGACCTTTTAACACTTTGTCTGGAAATTTCGACTAGCCCTTCAAAATTCTGCTCATTAGGTTTCTTTATTAAAAATGGAAAAAAACAGAAGTATATGCTTCTTCCTACCCATACTTTCTAAAATAACTGCAAAAAAATCTTTCTAAGAGAGGGAGGAAGCAAGGTGAGAAAGCATTTTAAGGAAGGAAGAAAGAGGAGGATAAAACATCTTTATTTATTTACTTGGATTTTGTTTTGTTTTGTTTTCCACCCCGGCCCCAGGCCTTGAACCTGTGTTCTTGGTTTATAATGCACTTCACACACCAGGTCTCAGCTGCCTGCGCCATGAGAGGGAATCCTAAAAGAATATTTTAAAGACCTAAGTCCACAAGTAGGTCACCAGCCAGCCAGCGTACCAACGACTGAGGGGACTCATGGACAAACAAGTTTCAATGCTAAAACAGGGCAAGTCCCTGACACAGTGGGACAAGTTGGTCACTCTTGTCTGCAACATTTAAATGTAAGAAAGTAACAAATAAATAATAAAAATCACAATAGACCCAAGAAAGCCATCATCCTAAAGTGGCAGTGGGAGAGGTTAAACCAAGAGAATTATGAACATGGAAACTTCCCAGAGGCTCAGGATTTGGTACCAACAGAACCATCTTCAAGTGGGGAAGAAACTGTGGGTAAAAGCAGGAGGGCTTCTACTTAAGAAGTTGTAGGACAAGCGTGTACAGGAAGACCACTGACGTTTGTTGTCCTCACCTCTGGCAACGTGTCTAACTCTCTTCTTCATTGTAATAATTTGCCTGCAGTTTCTCTTGAGTTTTGTATGTAGACAATTTGCCTAAAAATAAAGATTAGCAAATGTAGCTTCTCTAATTATTAGGCATCTTGTGATTGTATTGGCCAAGAATGTAAGGTCGATAGCTGGTTTCCTTTTCCTGTTCTCACTAATGATAATGGATCTAGTGTTTTACTATTAAATATGACACACTCACGATGTTTGATAAACATGCTATTAAATCCAGGAAATTCCTATCCACTGCTTGTAAATGTGACTTTTTAATCACAGGCTGAGTGTGAAACTTTATCAAAAGCTTTTGCTGCATCTGTTTTGATGATCATCTGATGATCATAAAAGGTTTCTTTGAAAATGTATTAATGTGGTTAATTGTGTAATAACTTTCTGGAATCTGAACCAGCTGTGCATCCCTGACATGAACTCTAAATGTTCATTAAAAAACTAAACTGCTGCATTAATATGTTAATTTTTTAATGTTCTTAAGTAAATATATTCCAATACATACCATTATTTTGGTGCCACCCTTACGTTTTGGTATCAAAATCCATAAAAATTATAAAATGGTTAAAGGAGCTTTTCTTTTTACATATGTATAATCTGAAACAATTTGTATAAAATAGAGATTATCTGATCCATAAAAGTTTGGCATCCATTTTCTCTATTTTTCTCTTCTTTCTTTTTTGACTGAGGGCAGGGGAATGATGAATGCAGAAAAATAAAATTTTGACAGACAATTTAATTTCTTTAATGACCCATCTTGCAACAGATTTATTCAATTCTATTTCCTAGAAAATAATCTGCTTCATCCAAGTACTTTAGTGCCATTAATTTGTGACAGTATTCCTTCCTTTAAAAAAAATGCTGAGTATATTTGATTTTAATAGTGTTTGTTTTCAGAAAATCTACTGTGCCAGATAACAAACAGCACTGAATTTTATGCACAAACAAAACAAAGAATAAAACTGTTTTCTTTGCTCTATTTAAATCTTTCAACTACTAATACATCATCATTTTGTTTAATTATTCTGTTCCCCTACTAATTTTATTTCTGTCTCTATTGCTCTCTTTTTCATACTTAAAACTTATTTTGCTGTTCATTTTTTAAGTTTCTTGATGTGCAAACTTATTTTAGTCTTTCTTGTGTTTTTGTAAATGTCTTTAAGTCCACAAATTTAGTTCTAAGAACTTTTTCACAACATCTAACAAGTTAGAATAAACAGCATTCCCATTAACGTTCACTTCTAAGTATTTTGTAACATCAGTTGTGATTGCCTTTATAACTTATATTGAAGGATGTATTTTAATAGAAATTTATTAAAGGAACAATTTAAGTCTATTTTTGTTTGATTTGGTTCATTTGTTTGCTTGGTTTCTCTATATATGACATATGAATAAAATGATATGAAGTTTGTCTTTTAGGGTATACTTTTCAACTTTCATAAAAAAAAATTTAATGCTGATTTCTACCAATTCTACTCTGGTTAGTAAATAAAGACCTTTTAAGAAATGTGTGATGATTTGTTTTATAATCTAAAATAAACAAATTTTTAGAAATACTTTAAATATTTACAGAAATATATGCTTTTGGCTGATTGCAGGGTTCTATATATATTTGCTCATATGCATTTTTATCTACTAGATAAAATTTTCTAATTTTGTTTGGTAAGTATTTTTATCCTTTTTGTTTTTAATCAGTTTATATATTAGTCCCAGATAGAAGGGTTTTTTACAGCTCCAATTTTATTGCAATTTTATGTATTTTGAAGTTAGGATGTTAGTAAGAGTTTAGGATTGTTAGGGGTTTTGGATGTCTTTTTTTTTTTTTTTTTTTTTTTTTTTTTTTTTTTTTTTTTTTTTTTTTTTTTTTTTTTTTTTTTTTTTTTTTTTTTTTTTTTTTTTTTTTTTTTTGATAGATTGTTCTTTTTATTATGATGCTGCATCGCTGCTTTTTCCTATTAATGTCATTTCTCATGAATTATAGTTTTTCTCCTTTTAATATTGATCTATTCAGGTTGGACTTACAATTTTTCTGTCTGGTTTTGTTTTAGATGTAAAAAAATATATAGACAAAAAATAGAATCTGCTTATTTCTGGCTTTTCATAGATATTTAAATTCCTTTTATTTGTGATGCTTGCAAATACTGCTGGAGTTATTTTCTCCATTATAGGTTGTGATATAGTCTGTTGGGTCTGTTATTTTTTTCATATTCCCCAGTTTTTCTATTTTATCTCTGTTTGGTAATTAGGCTTAATCTCATCGGGATATTTATAAAAGTCTAAAGTTATTATGTATTTTAATTCTCCTAATGAACAAAAAAAATAATCATAGGATGTTTTAACTATCCACATTTTATCGTTTCCTAGAGTTTCAATATTTAAATTGTTTAAATGCAAAAAGAGTTAAATCGATATTTATTATTTTTCATTTCTGGGTTTACTATTTCTTGTATATTATGCCTTCCCTTCAATCTTATTTTCCAGACATATAGAAAAGTAATCATATCTTTTGTGATTGATTTATCACTTAAACTATTTTCAGAGAATGAGTTCTGTATGATTTCAATCTTTATAATTGTTATTCAATGTTTACTGAAATTTATTCATATGGCCTATTTTTCACAAAGTTATGATTTGTCTTTATGATCTCAGAATTGCTTTCAATTTGTAAAACACAGTTAACTTCAGAGAAAAACTTTGTTCAACACTATACATATTTATTATGAAAAATATACAAGGGTAGAGAATTATCAAAATGAGTCCTGAGCTATATGTGTGTTCTGTTGGGGCATGGGAAAAATTCTGTGTCCCTCTGAGGTTCTTCACAGGCTGGACAATCCAACAAGTTTACATCAGACAGGATTAGTAAGAGAAAAGACCAAACTTCATGACCTGTACGGAGAAATTTCAAGGCTGTAAATTCTAAGGTAAATGGGACAGACCAAAGACACATTCTGTGCTAAGGAATGAGGAAGGGGGTCTGGGGCATCAAAGAGAGAGAAGGGGGTCTTCACATGAAAGAATGCATTTATATGACAAAACCTTGCCTCTAGACTTTTGCCCTGTCTTTAGATTTCTATGATTTAAAAAAAGAGAGAAACTGTTTCTAGAGATGGCTCTATATCCATTTTCTATAGCAGTAAGGGTAACAACTGCCAGTCTCCATTAACCTTTAGTTCTATATACTATGGTAACAAGTGTTGGAGAACAGCCTGCTGTATACATCTTGGAAAAAGGTCTATCTGAACATTTTTGGAGGTACTGGTCCAACACATCAGAGGAACAAAACCCCCAAGTTCTAAGGTGATTTCCTTAGATGCAAAACAGGGATCTTGATAGATGTCTAATTTCCTGGATTAGTGGGTGGAATAAATGAGACAATGTATGCCAGTATGCAAAGTCACTGCCCTCACCCTGCCATTTCTAGGGCAAGAACTGTTCTTCCTATCTTGTCACTACTAGGAGAGTTTTGGACCATTGAATCCTTAAGATCCCTGCTGTTTCTGGAAAGTCTGTAATTCCATGACTTCTAATTCATTGTATGCAAAGTTTCTTCACATACAAATCTTTGGATTGAACTTTCAAGTGTTGTCCCCAGCTATCAGAATCTTCTCTCACTTTTTTGTTAAAATATAGCCTTGCCCACTTTCTCCTGTGTTGGTTCCTCTTTTTACAAGTTCCACTCCTATCATAAAAAGAGGTCACCAGCCCATGGTTCAATGAGCAACACTGATTTAGAAAGCCAGGTGGAAGTTCTATCAACAGCTGTCACTGCTGATACCCGAATGCAAGACCACGGGCTAACTGTACAGGGGTTGGATTGAATGGGAACCCAGGTCTAACTGAGGCAGTCCAGTGCTGACAGTCTAGGTGTCAGCAGCCAGCAGTGCTCAGTCTCAGGCAGTGAAGAGCTGGTGAGGCTGATGCTGGGTAGAACAGAGGAGGCTGGCACTCCCCCAGCTGCTAAGGCCAGCTTAGAAAACAGTCCCACACAAATACCTCTGCAGGTGTTCAGAACCAGCTGAATGAGTTAAAGGAAGCAAAACCAAAGGAAGGAATGCGAACAAGTGGTTTGCTTAATTGTTTGCATAATAGTATCATTTGCATATCCATCCATTTGCTCATTCACTCAATAAACATAAAATATAAAGAGATTGCCTGGAATGTTCTTTAAATCTATGGAACCCACAGATTTGTCTTATCCAAGTCCATAGTCTTTTTTTCCTCCTTATCCCTGGATATGTAGAAGGGGGGCAAATTAAACAAAATTGAAATATTTGGTTCGTTTAATTCACCATAATTTAGCTGCCAGTAAATGATGGAGAATGACACCAAGATGTATAGATTCTTATCCAATATAGAATCAGAAAGTATGAAATCAGAAATAGGAGGACCCTATGAAATTACAGGAAAACTTTTAAGCAATTTCACAGAACTTTTATTTTTTTAGTTAGTTTTATTGAAGGAACAATGCACCATAACAGTATGCAGGTTTAAGGTATGCATCTTTGAAAATCAATATCTGCATATTAAATTCACAGGCACCATTATTTTCCTTTGGAGAACGTATGAATACCTTGTTAGCGATGCAGACTGACTAGCTAGATTTGTTTAGATGAGATGACCTAATAGCCAAAAGCTTGCTTACTTTTTAAGTTATTATAATTCTTTGGTTTTCTAACCCTAACTAAAATTACTAAGTCCATTCTCAAAGGAATGGCATATCTATTTTTATTTCTTAAAAGGTAAATCTTGTGGTGTGCCCTGGGGAGAGTAGCAGTTGGTCAATTGCCTCCTAAGGAACAGAAGGCCACATACCCCTGAGTTTGAGTCTCCGTTCCAGGGGTTAAAAACTAGTGAGAACGACTAAATAAAAGTAAAATGCTACTCTGCCTACCTGCCTAGCTTCTCACCTTCATTCCTGCCTGCACTTTAACTTTAAAAAGAAAAAAAATAAATAAATCTTGTCTTTATCTTTTTGAAGATGATCTCAAATATGATAAGAACTTTGTTTTTTCTCTCAATTTTAATGGCTTGAACACTTAAAGTCAACTTTTTTTTTTTTTTTTTTTTTTAAGGAGTGTGCAGGCAGGAATGAAGGCAAAAGGCAGGCAGGAAGAAGGGGGAGAAAGAAGCATTTATATATTTTGTTTAGTTGTTCGTCTTGGTTATTTCTCCATCTCCAAGATGTGAACCTGGGTCCTTGAAATGTATATGGACTCCACCGAATCGCTACTCCACCAGGATGCACCAAAGCCAACTTTTAATGTTTCTCTGTTCATCCTTGGGGTCCCTCAGTATTCTGAACAGTGCCTTAGAAGTTATGTGCTGTACCTCTCTGATAGCTACCTCCCAAGGAAATGCAATTATTGCCCAGTATTTTGCTTCTAATGTGTTTCTATGCACACATTTGCCATTATACTTAGTGTGGACAGCCATGTCTATGTCAGATTTACACACATATTAACCATATTTCAGACCTATCTGGGATCATCTTCTTCTGTCTGAATTAAATCCTTTGGAATTTGCTTCGGTGGTTAAATTAAATATTTTAAAACACTTCTTTTAAAAGGTAGCACTGATTTATAACACAATATAGGTTTGATCTGTGCAGGTTCACTCCATCAAGTATATAACACACAGTGGCCATCACCAAATTTCTAATGGTTTTCCTCTACCTTTCTACACTCACTACCCTTTGCTTCCAACTCCCATCCTCTTCCCCTCTGGTGATCTCGGCTCTCTTGTTAGAATCCCAGGGTTTGTTTTGTCTGTTCCTTTGCTTTGTTTCTTTATGTTATACATATGAGTTATATCATCAGGTATTTATCTTTCTTCTTCTGCCTTATTTCACTTAGCATAATTCCCTCTAGTTCCATCCACACTGTCACAAATAGGCAAGACTTCATTTTTCAGAGCTGAGTAGTATTCCATTTTGTGTACGTTGTATGGATGTGTGTATAAATAACTGTATATATATATATGTATATATAAAACATTTCTTCATTCATCTGTTATTTGACATTTAGGTTGTTTCTATTTCTTGATAATTGGAAATAGTGCTACAATAAACAGAAGTACATGTATCTTTTTAAAATAGTGTTTTCATATGCTTCAGACAGATACTTAAAAGTGGAATTGTTGAATCATAAGTTCTATTTTTAACTTTTTGAGGTACCTTTATATAATTTTCCAAAGTGGCTGCATTAATTTGCATCCCTAAAGACAGTGTGCAAGGGTTCCCTTTTTGCCACCTGTTCACCAACACTTGTTTCTAGCCTTTTCATTGTATACCATTTTCACGTGTGTAAAGTGATAACTTTCTGATTTTGATTTTCATCAACCTAATAAGAAGTGATGATGAAAATTTTTTCATGTGTCTTTGGCCATCTGTATGTCTTCTTTGGGGAAATTTCTGTTCAGATCTTCTACCCACTTTTTTGAATTGAATTGATTTTCTGTTGTTGAGTTTGTAAGTTCTTTATCTGTTTTGGATATTAACCCCTTGTCAGATGTATGATGTGCAAATATCTTCTCCCAGTCAGTTGGTTATTGTTTCATTCTGATGGTATATGCTTTTGCTATGCAGGAGATTTTTTATTTGCTTTAGTCTCCTTTATTTATTTTTATTTCTCTTGCTGCTGGAGTCGAGCTTCTAAAGACATTCTAAAGACAATGCCATGGAATTTATTTTCTTTATTTTCTTCTACGTATTGTATGGTTTCTGATCTTACATTTAAGTCTAATCCATTTTGAATTAACTTTGTTGGAGGGTGTTTGAAGTGATCTAGTTTCATTCTTTTGCATTCAATTGCCTTAAAACACTTTTAAATGGTAGATTATACAAAATTACACGTGTTCACGATGGATATTTGGAAAACATAAGCCAAAGAAAGAGCACAATATCACTCAGAATGAGACCAATGAAAGAGAACCACTAAAAATACATGTAAGGGCATTTCTACATGAGTGTAGAGAGTTATCACACACACACAGAGTTTAAGACCTGTGTACAATCCTCAGTACATACTGGTTGTAGCATTACTATTTCATATTTGTTTTATTGCTATGCACATGGAAATATATTTTAAAGTTTGTGTAGGGGACTAAAAAGTTTTCCTCAATTTACTTAAGGTCTCTAGCTAGGTATAAAAATTAAACAAGAGCAGATTAATAAGAGAAGAGCTTAATATTTTATTAAGTTTGTACATGCAAGTGGGAGACTTCACCAGAAAATGAAGAAATTACCAGAGCAGGAAGCTTAATTGAATTTTAGAAAAACAATTTTGAAGAATTGGTGACAAAAAAGGGTTTGGCCTAGAGGTAGTAAATGGGGAAAAAGTAACTAGGAAGATAAGGGCAAGTTTGAAAGGATTCTGCAGATTTCTTGGCCCCAAATTCTCCATCTCTGGTGATAAGGATGTTTTCCTTCCCTACTGGTACTTGGAAGGTCCTTTTCACATGGGAGTTATATGAAATTTTTCAGGGAAAAAATGTCACGTGGAAGAAGGCCTGAGTGATCATTCTCTGCCATTTTAAAAATAATTCCTTACATTTAAGATATTTTAATATTTCAAAGTGCCATATTTGGAGGGTAGCAGATCCTGAACTTCATGAACTGTGTTTGCTTTTTAAATCAAAGACAAAAACAAGTATTTCAGTATGAATTTAGAGAAGGATTTTTAGAGAAGGATGTCATATGAGTTTTGATTAGAAAATGTAATAGTAAGAGGCTTATTTTCTAGAAATGCAAGAAAGGAAATAACCATGCTTGATGATCTTTTTCTGAATCTCACATCAAAGGCAATGTACCTGCTTTAAAAACCAACTGCCCCTCTGCATCTCCCTCTAACTGGGACACTTAGTTAATTCCCCTCCACCCCACTCCCTTTCATTCACACTGTGTATGTGTTAAAAGGCCTAGGCTCAGACCAATGAACAGAATTGTCCTTTAAGCCAGCAACCCACATACTGTGGCCTCCAAAGTCCCACCCCAGTCACTAGGGCAGGCCACAGAACTGACATTGTTCTGATTGCCTCAGAAGGAGCCAAATGCCGATCCTTAGCACAAATCAAAACCCAAAACTGACAAAGAATAAGGGCTCCTAGGCCCAGAGTAGGATTCATGCTGGGATCAGGAAACAGGAGTTTTTGAACTACTCCATTATAAGAGAGAAAAATATCTTTTTCTTTTAACCTAAGTTCTCAGCTGAGACCTCTGCAACAAAAGACAGATCACAAGAGAAAAGCATATGAATTTATTCAATATGTTTTAATATATAATAAAAAGATATAAGAAGCCTCCATAGGGAAACAAAGACCTAACTAAATTTAAGGCTGAGAGGTTTGATGCTAGGTTGGGTGGAGAGTTACAGGAAAATATGATATGATAAAGAGCAGATTCTTAAAATTTTTTATTATTTCTTTTAGAATATTGAAGTCACACCTAAGTTTGCAGGCATCCCAGATCATACCTACCACCAGCGCCCTCCGCCACCACCTCATTTCCTCCCCACCTCCCTCCCCCTCCTGCACCTCACCCCCACACCTGGAAGTGACAGTCTTTCCTGCTGTGAATTTTGCTCCTATTTTTTTGTTCATTATTTTGTTTGTTTCTTTGTATCCACACATGATTGTAACCATCCTGTGCTCTTTTTCTTTCTGGCTTATTTCATGTAACATAATCACCTCCAGTTCCAGCCAGATTGTTGCAAAGGGCATGAATTTCATCCTTTTTTAAAACAGCTATGTAGAATTCCATTGAGTATATGTACCACAGCTTCTTTATTTAGTCATCTGTTGATGAGCATTTAGGTTGTTTCCATGCCTTGACTGCTGTGAATTGTGCTGCTATGAATATGTTTTTTTCTGCAGATATTTTTTCATAGTAGTGTTTTTGTATTCTCTGGGTATATGCCTAAAAGTGGGATTGTTGGATCTCATGGTAGAGCCATCTTTGTTTATTTTTTTGAGGTATCTCCGTACGGTTTTAAGAGAGGTTGCACTAGTTTACATTCCCACACCAACAGTGAAGGGTTCTTTTTTCTCTAATCTCTCTCCAACACTCACTGTTTCTAGTCTTTTTGATAGAGACTATTCTCAGTGTCATGAGGTGATATCTCACTGTGGTTTTTATTTTAATTTCTCTGGTGGTGAGTGAGATAGAGATTTTTTTCATGTGTCCGCAGGCAATTTGTGTATCTTCTCTGTAAGGATATATATTCAGTTCTTGCAACTATTTTTGAGTGGGTTGTTTGTTCATTGTTGAGGTGTATTTTGGAGATTAAACTCTTGGCTGACATATGCAAAAATATCTTTTTTCTGTGCATTGCCTTTTGTTTTAATGGAAGGTTTTTCACTGTACAGATAGACTTTAGTTTCATGAAGTCCTATTTATTTAATTTTACTTTAGTTTCCTTGTGTCCCTCCCCTAAAGACATTTCTGAGGTTGATGAAATGGAGCGTTACTCCTATGTCTTCCTCTATGTATTTTATTAAGATTTCAGGTCTTATCTTAAGGTCTTTTATGCGTTTTGAGATCATTTTTTTATATGACGCAACTTTTCTAGCTTCATTATTTTGCAGGTAACTGTCCCATTTTCCCAGCACCATTTATTGAATAAACTTTCCTTCTTCCATTGTAGGTTCTTGGCTCCTTTGTGATAGATTAAGTTCCCAAATAGGTGTGATTTTATTTCTGGGCTCTCAATTGTATTCCACTGGTCTGTTTCTGTTTCAATACCAAATTGTTTTGATTACAATCACTCTGTAGTATAGTTTGATGTCAAGGAATATGATTCTTCCGTATTTCTTCTTTTTTTTCGGAGGATATCTTTGTCTAATCAAGGTCTTTATTGGTTCTATATAAACCTTAATATCGTTTGTTCAATTTCCTTGAAAAGTATCTTTGGAATTTTGGTAGAAATTGCATTATATAGATGTATTGCTTTTAAGATGCCTATTTTAGCTTTGTTAAGTTATTTCGATCCATAAACACAAAATAGTCTTCCATCTCTTTGTCTCTTTTATTTCTTTTATCAGTGCCCTGCAGTTTTCAATGTATTAGTCTTTCATCTCCTTTGTTAAATATACTTGTGGTATTTTATCATTTTTAGTCTTATTGTGAATGAGATTTCTTTCTTGATTTCTCTTTCCTCTCATTCATTATTGGCACAAAGAAATACTATTGATTTTTGTGTATTGATTTTATATCCTGCCACAAGTCATTTATTGTTCATTGTTCATTGTTCACAATTCATTTATTGTTTCTAACAGTGTCTTTTAGAGGAATGTTTTGGGATTTCTATATATAATATCATGTTATATGTAAATAATGACAGTTTTGGTTCTTCTCTTCCAAATTAAATTTTTAAATGAATCTTTCTTTCTTTATTGCAATGGCCAGAACTTTCAAAACTGTGTTGAATAGCAGTGGTGAGAATGGGTATCCTTGTCTTGTTCTAGATCATAATGGGAAAGCTTTCAGTTTTTCACCATTCAATGTGATGTTAACTATTGGCTTGTCATATATTACCTTTATTATGTGAGGTATCTTTTATTTTCAATCTGGCAAGAGTATTGATCATGATTGAGTATTGAATATGGTTGAATGCTTTCTCTGAGTCTATTAATATGATCATGTTTTTTCTTTTTTCCTTTGTGAATGTGGTATATTGCATTGACTGATTTGCTTATGTTGAGCTACCTTTTTATCCTTGGACTAAATCTGAATTGGTCATGATGTATAATTTTTTTAATGTGCTATTGAATTTAGCGTGCCAAGATTTCGTTGAGGATTTTTATCTCTATATTCATCAGTGACACTGGTCTTCAATTTTCTTTTTTTTTGGTACTGGCCTGTCTGATTTTAGAATCAATGTAATGTTAGCCTTATGCACTGTATTTGGGAGTTTTCCCTCTTTTTTAATTTTGTGGAAGAATTTAAGGAGTATGATTGTTAGATCTGCTTTGACTGGTAGAATTCAGTAGTGAAACCATTTGGTGTCAGGCTCTAGTTTTTCAGGAGGCTTTTGATTCCAACTTCAGTTTCTGTAGTTGTAGTTGGACAAGAGACCAAATGTAGGCAGTGTTATCAGAGGTTTAAGCATGCTTTGAGCCTGTGCTCTTATTCTAGCACTGTTCTGTCTCTTCTTGGGCGGTGGCTCCCAGGGGAACCAAGTTGTTGATACAGAGCCAAGGAGTAAGATGAACATGGAGTCGATGGCAGTTAACGTGTCTTAGCAAGAGGCATGCTAAGCAACATGTCTGGCCTGGACAAAAGACATGAAGGCCATTTTTTGACTTACTTTTTTCATTGAACTTGGCTATTTATTTATTGTCCTTTAATATTCTTATACAAAATTCTTTTTTTGAAGCTAGTTTAAAAATCATACTCCACCTTGGGTGGTCTCATGGTTACCAGTCTTCCTCTTTTTTCAATGATGAGCTGGGTAGTTGGTACATAAATTTTGTTTTATTAATATTATATTAATATAATATATTACATATATTTCTGTCTACCTAATATAACTATAACATGTGTTCTTAACACTTTTAAACTATAATTGTTAACCTGTGGACATTAATGTATGTTCTGGAAACTATTTTCCTCATACTGAGAACTCACTGTCACATACCTTCAGCCTCTGTTTGAATACCATTAGAGAAGGCTTTGCTAGCCATCTGCTTCAGTTGCTGGCATTCCCCATATCCCTTACTCTGCTTTATTTATCCCATAGCCCTTCCTACATCCTGACACATTACATATTTGCTTGTTCATTTTCTTGTTGTTTTCTTCCTCCACTAAGTTGTGTCAATAGGGCAGGGAATTTGAATCTTAAAAAAAATCAAGTCAGTGCAGAACAGTGAAAGGCACATAGTCGGCCATTTGTATGTATCATATGATTGACTGAGTGGCACAGTTATAAACCCATAGTACCAGTGTAAACAACAATTGAAATGTATGCCTCTTGTCAATCTCTTATGAAGTAATGAACTCCTGGTGCCTCTCCAGGTTGTACAGGGAAAATGGATACTGAAACTCAGGTCTAGGTAGAGTCAACATTCATTCAAGAAGATTCAGGAAATCACTGAACAAACAGGGACCAAGCTCAGGATTAAATCCCATTGTATAGATGAGGGAATGGAAGCCTTAGTAAACCTTCCCAAACTCTTTTACATCATGCCATGCAATAATATTTATTGTACAGTGTCATGGGAGGCTACTTATGGCCAAAGGCAAGTAAACAAGAGACTCTGGTCACTCCAGGCCTTAGCACAGCATGTGGAACCCTCGTGTGCTGGCATGTGCCCATCAGGAAGCTCTAGCTCAATGAGCTGAAGTAACATTCCCAAGACAGCACACTGGAGCTGCAGCTATGGTGTGTATTCACTTAGCTCAGAATCAGAGCCATTAAGCATGGTGCCTCTCATACCCTAAGTCCATATTGAACAACTGGCAGATTCTCAGGACTGGGAGGCTTGTGGACAGTAGATTCATACCTTCTACTTTACAGCTTAGACTGCAGTCTCAACTTGAGTATGTTAGCAGAAACATCTGCCTATTTCAAGAGAAAATCTGTGCCCACTCTCAGGTATAATCATCCTAATCCAGACAAGATCACCAGAAATGTTAACTTCATTCCTCAAAACTTTTTAGTCTTAATGCCATAAGGTGGATATCCACTGTTATGTGTGAAAGTTTGTGTCCTACCCACATTCATATGTGAAGCCCTGATCCCCAGTGTTGTTATATAATGAAGGGAATAGAGACTCTAAGGAAGTAATTAAGGTTAAATGAAGTCATGAGGGTGGGGCCCCATTCTCATTGGATTAATGTCCTTAGAAGAAAAGACACCAAAGAGTTCGCTCACTATCCTCACACATGCATTAAAAAAAAGCTACATGAGGACATTGTCAGAAGGTGGCAACTGTAAGCCAGGAAGAGAATTCTCACCAGAAATCAGGTATGATGAAAACTAATGAATTTCTAGCCTTCAGAACTGTGAGCAGATACATCTGTGTGAGCTACCCAATCTTCTGTATTTTGTTATGTCAGACCGAGACTAATATACCCAACATTCAAGTTAAAGTCGTATTTTGGTAGGAAAAACTTTGCAGAAGTCTTACTAGAATAGTCCAGATAAGCTTCTTCAGAATGTATAATGTTTAGAAGCTTGCCTCTGTCAAGACTGCCGTGCCTATACACAGAATTGAAGGTAACGCTTCAGTTTAGAAAAACAACACTGGCGGCTGTTGCTGTCATGGGAGGGAGAGACCGAGGAGCTAATCTTCATATTTCTTTTCTTTCGCATTTTTTTTTTTTTTTTTTTTTTTTAAGGAAAGCTACAGACAGGAATGAAGGTAAGTAGGCAAGCAGGCAGGAAGTGATAGGAAGAAGCACTCTATTTGTTTCATTCAGTTGATCATCACTGGTTGTTTCCCAGATCTCAATTATTGAACTGGGGACGTTGGGACCTAGGTGGACTACACCCGGTGGAACCAGTTAGGTCACCAGGGAGCGCCTGCATAATATTTCTAGGATGAAAGAATCTCTTCTAACCATAACCAGATTCCACTTTCATAAACAGACTTTCTAGAATGCCCCCTACACACACACACACACACACACACACACACACACACACACACACACACACACAAAAAAAAAAAAAAAAAAAAAAAAAAAAAAAAAAAAAAAAACCTCTCCTTACAAAACTCCTTCATCACTGGGCCTCCTGTCACACAAAATGTGTGTAATGAGGTAGCTAAACCGCTGCAACTTTCAGTAGTGTGAAGTGACGAACAGTAAAAGATGCAAAACCAAATGTCAATTAGGTGAAACCCATAAATGGAAAATGTTTTGTGATGATTAAGACAAAGTTATAAAAAATATATATTTGGCGTTGAATTATAATGCAAAATTAAAAAAAACAATTTTAAACATCTACAGATGTGTAGAAAAAAGTCTCTAGAGGATATACATCAGAATATTAGCGATGATGATGCCTGGGTACATGGATGATAACCTGTATTTGCTTCATTTTACTTGTTTGTTGTTTCTACTTTTTCACAGTGCCCGTAGAGTACTTGTATTATTGTTCAAAGTTAAATATAGATGAATAAATACACCTCTATCCACCCTGCCCCCACACAAAAAAATATCAAACCTACAGCTCTACAGTAGAATATTTTATTCTACTAGCACCTCCAGCTTCGGACTATGGGCCTCACATCATGTAAATACTGTGCTCTGCAGATGGTTTGTATTCCCTTTATACCTTCTTCCCAGACACCCCTCACCAAGGACTGACTTGAGCAGCCCCCAAATTTCAGTCATTCTGACAGGATTTTTTTCCTGCTCCACTTTATTTTGCATTAATGAGTTCTCTTCACTGTAGTAGTAATTGCTATGGAGTTCTCTGGAGACCACACCCGCCTGGCTTGTGTTTAGTTCTGAACCTCTCAACAGCATGCAAGAGGCTGGAAAGATTTGAGAGAAAGATTGCTGAAAAGTACTTCAGGGGCCCTGGAGGCACTGATTGAGGAAGCAATGGTTGAAAGACATACATGAGACTATGTCATCTCTGCCCTGACTAAATAGGGAATGTGAGAAATCAGGCATCCAGTCTGAGAAAAATGTAAACACCAGCAGCATCCCCAAGGGTAAGTGAGACCACCTTAGGAGGTGTGGAGCAGAGTGTGGGCTGTGAAAATATATCACACTGAGACTTCGGGCAGAACAATGCCTCCTCAGGCTGATTCCTGAAAAAGGTGTTCACCCCAGGTTTGCCAAACCTTGAGAAAACTTCTCAGCAAAAATTTTGCCTTAACGGTGCAAAAGACCATTTTATGGGGTATGTTGAAGGAGCTTTTATGCCATGCAATCTGGAACACTGGTGTGAGAAATCGTATAAAAGAGGAGTATGGCAAGGAAATGTAAATTGGAGGCCAAGATCTCTGGGATTTGAATGCTGACTTTGTGATGAAAGGTCTCTATTCTCCTTACCCAAAGGCTCCTCTCTTCTAAGGTTTATACTTTTGATCAGTTTCCTTTTTATGCTTCCATGTGTAGCTAAGAATACATTCAGAGCCTTGTTTTTTAACTCACTGCCACATCTTAGAGATTATTATAAATCAATGCATCTCATTTCCTTCCTTATAAAAAGTTATATTATATTCCAAAGAATGGATGTACCAAACTTACTTAACCACCTTATTTAAATCATCTTCAATCTTTGCAGGCAGTTTATATCTTCATCTGTATATCTGCTGTTCCTGTGTGATTATGAAGTAGAGTTGACAGAACTGCTTGTAAGGTTTTTCTGGGCTCCGCGAGGAGAAAATTTCAATCAGACAGAAAGCAGAATAGTCAGGGCTTTATTGGACTTTGCGCTCCCGGGCGAAACTCCCAAGTCCGCAAAACGGGCCTGGGGAAGTCACGCCCAGAACAAAGGGGTACCGGCTCTTTTAAGCAGAGGAATTTCGCGGGCTTCCCATATCACGACTGGGGATTGGCCCCGTGAAGCCAGTTGTGGGGGTCGCATCCCTTTTTCTGACGTCATCCACCTTTTTCCCGGGCTTGGCCGCCGGGCATGCCCACCGGGCATGCCCGCTGTCCCTGCCCGCTGTCCCGTCTTTCTGAGCCAGCCTAACACTGCTGAGTAATAAGAGAGATATTTCAATAATCAATGGATTCACCAATTTACATAACCATCATCAATTAGTAAAGTGCTTATTTTTTTCTAGCCCAATAAAATTTTAAAAATTTTGTATGATTCCACAAAGTGAAAAAATGTCTTCTTTAGATGATTATTTTCCATCATCCAAATTGGGCTTGAATATCTAATCTTACATATAAAAAAGTTTATTCTTTTATTTTTCAGATGAATTGGTGATTTAGAACCTGTGGACTAAATAATTATAGAAAATTATCCTTAAGTCTAATTATCACTCTTAATTGTAGTAATATGAATAAAGAAACAGAAAAGGAGTAATGCATTTGTGTTTATAGTTGACTTACCAATAAATATCCTTTTTGACCAATTCACTTCTAATTTTCACAAAAGCATTTTACTGTTTGAAGAAAAAAGCATAGATTGTTTTAAGATAAAAGGGAGGAGAAAATCTTTGAGTTACTAAGGCCAAGGTAGCTCTCTGCCTCCACTTGTGTTAAGCCTACACAAATTAAAATGGTTTTCTATTTTTAAAGAGCAGAGATTGCAGCTTTCAAGAGTGCAGCCCCTGGTAGCAGGTACCTGGGGAAGATAAGTGGCGGGTACCACTGAAGGTCCATGCAAGGTACAGCGCCTGCCCTCTCTCAACGACCTGGGGAGGTGTGGGCTCAGTGAACCCTGAGAAGAGTAGACTCACGAGTGACGGTTTGGGTTTTTTTCTGCCAATGGCCAGCAGCTACGTTCTTTCCTTATTTGGAAAGGTATGTGAAATAGCCTGAATAGAATTCTTATGTAATTCTTAGTATTACTAAGCACTTTTGAATATATTATTCTCACTACTTTACCTTCTGCTATAGAACTATGCTTGTTTCGGAATGAAAACAAATTTTAAATTAGTCCAAGTAAATAAAAATTAAGATGGTAATCCTGGCCATTACTCTGTGAGGTTAGCTTTATTATAAAGGGGTGGTGGGGGAACACATGGCACTGAGAGGTTAAAAAGTGGTACCAATTTTTGAGAGTGAGAGAGAAGGAAGCATAGGTCTGCTGACTTGGAGTCCTCGCTCCTTGCACCATAATAAGCAAGACATAAATATATATGCATATGTGTTTATAGATGCATATGCACCTATGAATATATATGTGTGTAGATGAAAATATTATCTCTTCATCATGTAGTAGGAATTCCCTTCTTAATAATAACATAATTTCCCAAGTATAAAAATTAGTGGCGGAAGGAGAGCAGATCCATAATGCAAAACTACAGGAGATTTGAATTTATTTTGAAAGCTTTCCAAACAAATGCTGTATTTGACAAACAGCATGAGCACCGCAGGTTTAGTTCTGATTGTAAAGCTTAGGCGCACTGAAATGGCCCACTTTGCATTTATGTATATATAAAAATTGCTTTAAGATGTATTTTTATTGTCTGCAATTTGCTTGTACCTGTTGTCTCCTTGGGCAACTTCTGCCTCAGGAGCTGAGCTGTTTATTTCTCCTTCCACAAAAACACACAGTTGTGCGCCTCAACTGAGAGTGCAAATGATACAGTGTCTTTGTTCTATTACGCAATTACTATTTTTAACTTGTACAGTAAACCTGTCATACTCTTAATGTCCTCATACCAAAAAATAATCTGATCCTTTAAAGGTAACACACTGTGTGTGTCAGTGTTTTTGGCAGTGTAGTTGAGCAGTTTCCCCTCCCAGACCATCATTATAAATTTGACATTTTGGCTGACCTATAGGTGCTATTGAGCTGTAAATTTGCACCATGCTTGTAAATCCTGAGATTCTTTGCTTATCGCAGTTTTATATTTTCCATTAAGAAGCAGAACTGAGAAAGAACAGATCATACATTTGAAGAAATCAGAGACAAAGTGGATCCTTAAGCAAAAAAGGAGGACCCAAGAGATCTGTGGCTCAGCCTTTTTTTTTTTTCTCTTCTAGTAGGTGGGCAACGACCCACCTCTTAAATACAGTTGTCAGTCTTTACTTTGCCATTGCAAACAGAAGCCTCAGCAGCCCCTGCAAATGCTGTGCTAGCTTTCACCTAGTTACAGTGTCATATTCATAATCAGATTTATTAAGAATGCCTTCATTCTCTAAATGTCTTGCATTAATTGCATCTCATATTTTGTATAGATCTATTTTTTTTAAATGACATTTACTGAATTTTTATGGTGAGCCACATATTGTCATTCATTCAAGAAATATTTTCTGATTGCCTGCTAAGAACCAGAAACTGGGTTAAGACTTGTGGATTCAACAGTGAGCAAAACAGATGCTCATGGGGTTTACAATGTGTGGAGGAGAAAGATGTTAATGCAATCATCACACCCCCTCCCCCACCAACCCTACAAGCACAGTTACAAGCTATGAGGTGTGCTCTTAGAGAGTGGAGAGTTCAAGGGTGATTTCACTGGGCAGTGCTGTTGCTTTCATAAGCATTATTCACTTCATCTTCACATCAAGTGTTGGAGGTAGGCATTACTATCCTTTGTGGGTAAAGATATGGAGCACAAGAAGTTAAAGTTCTCTTTAATATGAATGAATGAAAGGGAAGTGCGGATTGCAGGGTAGATAAGCAATGAATTAGGTAGGGCTCTCTAAAATAATCCTGTTCTTCATTTGCCCCTTCTAGAAATTGTATGTCAACTTGTCCTTGAAAAGATAAGCAAACTGTTATTATAGCTTTGCAATGATGTGGAAATAGTTCAAAATATCTGTGGTAAACCAACTCTTGACTAGCAAATATTATATACTTGTAATTAATTGATGCAGTTATCCTCCATTATCTGTGTGCATTTCATCAGCTTCCTGGATTAGGTGCTGCATATTTTAACATGTAGACTGACTTCAAATGCAGTTCCTCCCAAGGTTAGAACAGTTATGGTATGGTTACATCTGATCTATAGACAGCAGACTAACAAGCATCACAAGGCCTGATAAATCAGAATTGCTTGAAGCAGGGCCCAGAAACTTGCATTTTAACTGTCTCTCTGGTGATTCTTACCCATATAGAGCTGAATCAGCATTACCCTTCAGAATGTTAACTAGTATTAATGCTACCTAGAGGTAAATCCGCAGTCCCATGATACCTACAAATGAAAATGTATGTAGAATAATGAATAAACATGAATATATAATTCTTCATTTGTAGAATGTTAGAAGTGAATCTAGTTCTAATATTAAACTAAGAATTAAGGAAGCATTAAGACTGACTGGTGAAGCAACTCTCTCTAATGTATAAAGAAATTGAAAAAGCATAGGTGCTTTAGGAAAGACTATGCTAATGTACTTCTTGGGATCATCCTTTTTTTTTTTTTATGTTCTCTATTAAATCAATAATCAATTTTATTCTGGCTTATGGTGAGTTGCTAAGAGAATAAGAGTTGGATAAGCCTACTATGACTGCCTGTGATTCCTGGTTGGAGATCAAGAAAAGAACCTGATGAGAACTCATGCATAGACCTGATCTAAACACATCACTTCTCTAGGAAGAACTCCAGGCTGATGATCAGCAAAGTAATTTCTCTGTAGCTGACTACGAAGGGCTTCTACTAGATTTAAATATGGATTGTCAGATTAATAATAATCATGGTAGTTTTGCAAATGCCCTTTCCACCCTCCAACCCTATTTTCAGTCATCGAGTTTGTTTTCCCCAATCTATTTTTTATGTTTGCTTTCACTTCCATACAAACAGATCTGGAAGTATAGCTGCTGTTTATTTATTTGGTAGTTTGCAAAACATGCCAATGTGCCTCTGGGCATGAGTACAATATAAATCACAAACCATAAATAAATGACAAAACAACAAAAACAAAAATAAGTAAAAGCTGAAACTCACATGGCTCTGTAACTAACAAGTCTTTTCTCTTATCAGGGGAAAACATAGTCTTAATAGTAATACATCTCTCATACCTGTTGATATTCACACTATTTGTTTCTTTCACAATAAAAAGCTGACAATGCCAAGATTAACTAGCTAATAGAAAAAAAAAACTGTTAGAAATGACTCCCCTAAAATAATTTTAGTAGTTACTTTCAGGTGAGGGAATACTGATATATGGACATATAGGTATATATACACACATACACACACATACATACATACACAAATACTTTAGTATTTTTACTTCTCCGTATTTACTTCCCACTTACTAATTCAGTATTTGCTAAGCAGTGTCATTTAATTACCACAACAAACTTACAGGTTCACTATGGGTTTTTTGTAAATGTCTCCATAAATTCAAAGCATCTGAGTGATGTACCTGGTTATAAGAAATAGGGTTGGGATTGGATCCCAAATCTGCCTTCTCCTGAGCCTCTGTGCATACTTCTCATTGTGGTTTGTTCCTTCCTTGAGCTCCCAGACCTGTGGTGCCCCCTTTCACTTCTTGTCGGTAGGAATTTATAATCCTGGGCATAGTCTTCTACATAAAAGGCTGCTTTCTCTCCCAAGGGCCAGCAGAGGCACAACTGTGAAGCAAACCACATTTTTTTTTTCTTATCCTGAGGCCCATGCAACCCCACACAAACTGCGGGGGCAGAGATGACAGACTGTGCCATTGAAATGGGGTGCATAAAAAATGCTACAAACTGAAACGGGAAAAAGTACATGCCAAATGAGACTGTCCTCATGAGGACATGTCTGCTGAGATCTACCCTGACTTCCCTCATTTCAGGCCCACTGCTCCCTGTAAGACCAGACCATGGTCACCTTTGATCTTTGGCCATCCCTAATACATCCTTCTTCAGGAAACCTAACTGGGAATCTAAGTACCTTCCCGCATAACCAAGTTGTTCAAGCAAGAATCATGCCCCAATTTTACCAGCGGAACTATCCCGGATAGTTGCTGGTGGTCCAGGTTCCGGGGGGAAGAGCAGGAGGAACAAAAGAGTGCAATTCCTGATCACGCCATCAGTGGGAGCTATTCACACGCCTCTTTATTTTCATTGTCTACAGCAATGTTGGTCAATTCTTTTTTTCATTTATGTGTCCCTACATGAATTTTATTCATGTGTGGATTGCTCACACACATTTTAAAGTTGACATCTACAATGATTTAAGTTTAAATATTCCACAAGAGTATTATTTCCAGCATATTTTAATACACACATTTAAAAATAAAGATTAGAGCATTTCAAATGAATTCAGTGATGCTAAATTATATCGTTATTGATATTCACTCTCATCCATTATAATGTAAGCTTTTTGACTGAGGTAATTTTGATTGACAAAACAATATAGATTTAGATGTGCAGGTTCACTATTCATCAGTGATGTGACAACACACCACGCTCATCACAGATTATCAACTGTCTTCCACTCCTGTCCTGTGGACCGTCCAACCCCCTGTCACTTGCAGTCATTCTCCCTCTCCCTTCCCTGCTTCTAATCTCAGTTCTACTGACAGTGTCCAAGTGTGGGTTTTTGTTTTGTTAATTCATTAGCTTCTTTTTTTAATATTTCACATATGAGTGAGATCATCCAACTTTTTAAAATTTCCTTCTGATTTATTTTACTTAGCATAATTCCCTTGAATTCCATCTAGGTTTTTTCAAACGGCACGATTTCATCTTTTTTATGCATGTGTAGTATTCTAATGTTTATCTCTACCCTGTCTTCTTCACCCATTCATCTGTTGATGGACATTTAGGTATTTTCCAGTTCTTGACTAATGTATATAATACACAGCAAACATAAGGGGTGCATATATCTCTGAAAATTAGTTTTTGTGTTTTTCAGTAAACATCTAGAAGTAGGATGGCATGATTCAATGGAATTTCCATTGTCAATTTTTTGAGGAATCACCATACTGCTTTCTATGAGAGTTGCACCAGTTTATACTCTCACCAACAATGTAAAAGGGTTCTCTTTTTTCCAGATCTCTACCAACATTTGTTGTTTCCAGTATTTTGGATAATCGTTCTTCTAACAGCTGTGAGGTGATATTTCGTTTTGTTTTGATTCACATTTATCTAATGAGACAGGAAGAACATCTTTTCATGTGCCTGTTGGACATCTGTATGTCTTCTTTGGAGAAAAGTCTATTCATATCTTCTGCCCATTTTTTTGTTGGGATTTTTTTATTTTTTTGAGTTGTATGAGTTCTTTCCATATTTTGGATATTAAGCCCTTGTCAGATGTATGATGTGCTAATATTTTCTCTAATAGGATTTCTTGTCATTTTGGTGATAGTTTCTTTTGCCATGAAGAACTGTTCAGTTTGATGCAGTTCAATTTGTCTATTTTTGTTTTTATTTTCTTACTACTGGAGTCTAGTTCCCAAAGACTGATGTCATGGAATGGCTTTCCTGTGTTGTCTTCTAAGTAGTTTATAGTTTTTGTCCTTACATCCAAATCTCTAATCCACTTAAAATTAATTTTTGTGTTTGCATAAGCTCTTCTTTTATTGTCAGAAATTGTTTTCTTTGTCTTTAAATTTCATTGTACTTTATAGAATTTTATCCTGTTTTAACATATTTTATGGTTGAAACTATTTTTTGCTAAATCTATAATAACTTCTGCAATTAAACTATAAATGTAAATGCCACTTAGAATTTTTCTACAACCATAAGTCTGTTTAAAAATATCCTGATTTAATTATTATGATACCTCTTAAAAAATGACAGATAAGGATAATCCATGAAAATAAGGAAGCTTAGGCTTCAGGGCCCCTTAGCCGTGGTTTCTGTTATTGTTGAGAGTTGCCATAGATGGTAATCCATCATAAAACATTATGTTTAATAATCTCTCAGCTGACTTAACTAAATATCCCTCAATTTCATTAAAAACAAAGATTTGGATCTCACTTGACTTCTGAAATAGTTGCATATATTTACTTTCTGTATATCTTCGGCAACATTTTGAATTGTGTCTTTGTTGCCCTGGTTATTTTTAAATCCAGTGGCAATTAGCCATAGTAAAATCAGGATGAGGGTAAGGTGTGCCTATCTTTGATAAAGTGACCTGCGGAAATGGGAACTCTGAAGTTCCCTTCTACATGTTTCTCAGAAAGATCAATTTTAGGAGAAAGTACTTGTGGAAGTAATTCTGGAAATGCATTACCTTAAAATCCTCCATCCTTGGGGTCTTCACATACTTCAGTTTCAAGACCACCGGTGTGCTCTTCTCTTCTTCTTTCACAATGGACTCAGTTAATCTTTCCTGTATTTTGCAGGGCGTTTCAGTTCCTCGAGTAATTAGTTCCTCCAGTAACTGGTCCTCTAGTAATTACTATGCCTAATATGCAGCCCATTATTCTTAATCCTCTCCCTAGTCCCCTCCCTTGCACACACAGGAATAGGAAGTGGGTGATCTTCATGCACAAAGGGCTGGGCTAAGCTTTAAACTGACATCTTGTAAGGGCATTATCTGACAGTAACAGAGCTCACCATCAAAAATACATTATTGTTGTAAAAATATAGTCTGTTCTTGTTATTCACGGTAGTTTTGTTTTATAAAGCTGATTTAGCTTTATGCTTGGGGGCAGTTTTAAACACTGATTTAGCATATACTGATCCATTGCTTGAGGGGAAACACAATGTTAGGGCCCTTCAAGTCTCTGGTTACAAAACTTTTTGTTGTTCTCTCACATAAAGTTGTTTCATAAACAAACCACCTCATTTTTTTTTAGGTAGGGAAGCAAGGGAAAGGAGGAAGAAGCATCTTTATTTGTTTTATTTTGGATTTTCCCCTGGTCCTGTGTCATGAACCTGGGTCCGTGGGCTTTACATTGGTCACCTGCCTGAGCCAGAAGGACCCAACACAGTATTTCATTTTATGTGTGTTTCTGTTTAAAGATACCTTATTTAATATGCATTGTTGATTCATTAATGCTGTTAACAGCCAACAGCACTGTATATATAACTGTGCCTGAACAAAAGTTACTAACTACATATTTTCTTTAAAAGACACATCGGTCATTTTGTGCTTAAGAATAAGGGATAGCACTATGCTTGGGGGCAGTTTTAAATAGAAAATCCCCAACAAATTACACACAGAATAAACTGCAAAAAGAACACCTGTTTATAGTATGAGAGCTGAAATGAGAAGAGTCAACTTTATCAATCTCAGCTGGGAATGTGTGTAGTGAGTGACTCAAACTTCTCACCACTCATTGCATTTGTCTGCAAACAGTCGTGAGAGCATCACTAGTATTGACTTGAGGGTGAACTCATAAATATGGAATCTGTAAATAACAATCAATTTTGTTTAGTGGGCTAGATCACAGGCAGATTACTATATTCCATTTTAAAAATAATTTTATTGAAGGAACATTGCATTATAACATTTTATAATTTTAAGATGTGCATCATGTAAATCAACATCTGCATATAGGACATTAAGTTTACCACCATCATTCCAATTCTTCCTTCACAATACAATTGCTCCTCCCTGCCCAATCTGGCTGTTTCCTATGCCTTGTCCCTTCTTATAACCACTATATTTTGTTTTATTACTTGTGAGCAACATCAAAAGCTTCCTAATGTATAGAAACTTGTTACTTGGCGCAGGCACAGATTCTTCTTCCCGTTGAATGCCATGACAGAGCGGTCAGCATGTTGCTGAGGATAATCAGGAAATTGGGGGAAGACACCAGAAGGGCCCTCTGGATAGAGTCGGAAGCAACATCTGGACCAGGAGGTTGGATTTGCTACCAGGTGTGAGAAAGAACTTATGGGGGTTAAAGAGCCTTATCTAGACTTCAAACTATTGACCTACCGGCAATTAACAGATTGGGCTCCTTGAGGAAAGAAGAAAGACAAATGGATCAGTATACAGTCCCCAGAATATACCAAATTCTGTTTTTCCTTTCTCTTTTTCAGCTCATCGCTGGTCTGATGGGCCCTTTGGATTCTGAAGCTAAGCTGAGTCTCCTGCCGTAGGCCCCTACAAAGTGGCCAGAAGTTCTTTTCCATGTGTATCTGGAGAAAGGGAAGGGCAGAAAGAATCTCAAAGCTTTGGACACATCACATGCATGAAAAAAAAAAAAAAAAAAGAAGCTCGAGATGCTATACTGACAAGAGTCAGGAGGTGGAAATGTTGAGGGTCTCTCAGTGAAATCATGTGCCAGAGGGGCCCTCCTTCATTTCTGAGAGGACTTACTATTTCTAGAGGAGAAGCAAGAGGAAAGAATCTGGAGCATGGCTTTGGTTTCCTGGGTTTCTTCCTCTGACCTCCATTCAGTCTTTGTAAATAGTTGGCAAAACAGCCTCCCCTTGGCACTTGCTAACACTGGCAGATCAGAGATGGGAACTCAGCAGATAAGTCTGGCCAGCTGCTCCCACTCAACATTCCATTGCTGGCTGGAACTCCTCTGTCTTCTCAGTCACTCTCCCGAGTTGATTTTTTAAAAAGGTGTGTTGACCCTCAAAAGAGATAACAGAAATGAAGAGATGGAAGAGAGAAATGGATATTTGACACTGAATAGCAGTTTGGGATAAGCTAAGAAAGTCAGGTTCAGTGGTAGTGCAAACAGATGAATGTGAGTGAATCTGCTTTATACTCAATACAGAAGCAAGAAGAAATGAAAATGATTCATTTGCTATTTGCTAGTGCTTGCACCAGGCCCAGCACAAGCCCAGCATGGCTGGTCTGTAGACAAAACTACTGGAAGGCGAAACACTTGTGGGGGAGGAAGGCAAAGAAATTCTTAACCTTTTGTATGAAAATAGGAGGATAAAAGCAAAGGAAGTAGGAAACTTTCAAATATTTGTGTTTACAATTCTGGGGGCTGATAAGTTGAGCTATATTATTTGGAATACTAAGAAAGTAGTTTGCCGTTTTCTAATTTCGAGAAGTCGTCGTAAGGGCTAGTCATGGACTTACTTTTGTATCTGAATGGTTGTAGAGGACTTATGCCACTTCTAACCTATGACTTTGGGCAAGGTAATTTTTGTCTCAGTTTTCTCATCAGTGAAAAATGAGGTAGTGGTATCTCACAGGGTGGTGGGAGACATACATAATATGCTTAGAGCCTGGCATGTGTTAAGAGGTTATGATTATTACTTGCTTTGTCATCTAGTTACCTCTTCCTCCTCATTCAGATGATATAAATTTTATAAGGCTTCCCATCTCCTTGGTTCAAGTCATGGTTGGTAGATCTATCACAGCAAACCATTTTTTTTCTCTTCTTCAAATGACCTAAGCTGATATAGAGTTAGGCAAGAAGAGGCTTTACCTTGGCTCAAAGGTGTAAATCAGTGACAGCTTCTCCTATGTACCTAAGCCCTGCCTGTAAATAGTGGGTAAGAGCATCAAGGTCAACTTTAAGTCCCTAAATCTAGTAATCACCAAAGCTTAGACTTCTCAGCTTTGTAGTGAATCATACTTTCATTTTTGCTCAAATTAGCCTAAATTCCATTTCAGCCCTCTGTATTAATGTGGGAGAAAGACAGTCATTATGTTTTACGTTTAAGTAACAGAACTCCAGTTTTCTTTAGAGGATGTTGGGAAATATAAGATCATGATATTGCCTTAATAGGAATGCCTTATGTGTCATTTTTTTCCCACCATTTACATTTTGGTAAATCTTCCCTAATCCTCTCCTAGGTTTACTTTCCAAATAACAACTAAGAGCAACAAACTGAAAGCTCAGTAGGGTTTTTTGATGGAAGAACAAAGAGATCCAAGAACTACTTTGGATCATAGTAAAATGGGACTACTTAGGTGCCAACAAAGCCGGGTTTGGGGAGGTAGAAAGGAATGACGAATCTGAATGATACAATGGAGGATGAGAGGTGGGCATGATACAGGTGTTCGGTAGCCCGCACCCCAGAAACCCTCTCCACAGCTGTAACTGCAGACCGCCTGAATCCTGGGGGATTCTGGGGTACAAGTCAAAGTCATGAGGCAATTTGAATCAAGAAGAAAACAAAAGGAACAAGAGCAGGATATTTAGATGATAGGGAGGAGAAAGCCTCGGGAGAGAATAAGGGGAAGAGCCAGAGAGGGCACACCAGTAAAACTTGGGGAGTTGGGATGGGAGGGACGATAAAGGACGTCATTTCATTTCACGAACACTGGCTAGGTTTGGTAGTTCCAGTCGGAAACTGAAGTTACAGCCCCCAGGGCTTCCAGGGAAGTTCATTCTTGTAAAGTTAAGGACATTATGCTCAAAGAATAGCAACTTGTTTATAATCTTTGTTTTCTCGCGGCAATTCATTGTCAGGAGGTCACAGACAACGCACAGAAGCCGGTTCAGCTTCTCTGCAAAAAAGTCGAACAACGCGTGATTGGGCTGTCCAGGGTTTGGAGCCTCCATTCTTTGACAAGTGGTTAGGATAGGAAGGTGCTGGAGTCAGAGGTCGACCTGGGGACGAATGTCTCTTGCCTTCCCAACCCACATCTAAGGAAATGGTTCACAACCCAGCAGCAAGTAAGTTTTCAATTTCCAGTAAGTGATGGGACAGGAATGTGGTCATTCAAACCCAGTCTGTGACACGAGTGTCTCCGGGCTTCCCCACTACCTTGCTGCTGTGGTCCGGACCCTATCAGGGAGAAAAGTCTGAACTTGAGAGGTTGCACACACCTGGGCACCAGTCGCCCCAGAACCGTCCTGAGAGCGAGTGCCCACCAAGCAGAGGGCCCGGGTCAAGTCTAGTTTCAAATCTACGCCCACGTCGGCAGCGCGGTCCTAGCGAACAGCAGGTGTCACCCTTCGGCTTCCTAACTCACAGCTGACTCCAGGTGCTCCGCAAGCGCTCCAAACTTGTGTGTTTAGACCGCCGCCCCGCAGGGCCGCTGCGCCCATCCGCACGCTCGCAGCGAGCTCCAGTGTGGCGGCGCGGGGGGAGTGTGCATCCGTGTCCTGGAGCGCATCCGTGCGTGTGCGTGCGCGTGTGCGCGCGCAGGAGGGCGGCGGGAGTCCGCAGAAGCCGGCGGCGGCTCGGAGGTCGGAGACTGAACTTACGGCGGAGGTGAGGAAGGTGGCTAGCGTTCCAAGTCCCTCCCCCTTCGCCTAGCAGTTTCCCGGAGCGCGGCGCCGTGCGGAGGAGGCGCCTCCCGGCTCCCGGACAGAGGCGCTCGCACTATGGCTGCCGCCCCCGCTCCCGCCGGGGCCCCGGCGCGACCGCAGTACCGCGTGCAACTGCGCTTTGTGACCGAGGAGCAGCTCTTCGGGGCGGAGCCGCTCTCGCCCCCCAACCCGAAATCGCTGCGACTGGAGGTGCACTCGGCAGGGGAGGAGACGGACGCCACAGTGACTGACGGTGAAGTACTAGGCGCGAGCCCGTGCACGCGAGTCCCGCTCGGAAGTTGCGTCTCCTGTGTGTGAGCGAGCGCCAGAGAGTGGGGCCCAGGAGCGCGCGCGCGCGCGAGCGTGTGCGTGTGTGTAGGGGCGCTCTTGTGTGGGCAGTGCGTGTGCGGAGGCCCAGTGCGCGTGTAAAGGGCGGGCGTGTGAGCCCGGCGCGCTTGTCTAGGGGTGTTAATTGCATACTCCTGGTAGTGCGAGCAGGTGGGCACCCTTAAAAGCTCGCCGAGGGGAAATACCGGCTTGCCTTTCCGGTCCCGAAAAGGCCCACATTGATCCCATTTTGCCTTCATTGCTCTCAGAGCCAGATGAGTCTTTGTTGGCGCTGAGAACTTTGGAGGTCCAGACAGACAGGCTCCCCCAGCTACTCAGGGCGGTAACTAAGATGTCAGACGCGAGGCGCCTGATTTTGTCGCCGAGGGAATCTGTTCTGGAGTGAAATAGGACAGGAATCACTGTGCCCTTACTTCCAGGTCAGTCCCTTTCCTAGGCAGTGTGTGGGCTACCTTCCTCTCTCACCTGAATCTTTCTGGTGGGTGACATCCCCAAGTTTCCCAAGGGCTGAAGGGGGCGTTCAGCAGTTTGAGAGGCTCGCGCCTCCAGGGTGCCGTCCACTTGGCATTACTTTTTGGTTCAAAAAGTGACCTTTACCAAGGACGCGCGAGTGCAAGCCCTCTGGGTTCCCTGAGCTGCGGCATGTTAAAGGAACACGTTTCATCTTTGTGGGGTACCAGGCCTTTTTGAGAAAGTCAAGGAAATTCTGTAGAACCTGGTCCCAGAAAATGCATATGGTTGCATACAAAACTTTTCCTGTAAATACGAGGGGCCACACCCCCCTGCAGTTCATATGAAGTGTAGTTAAGTGTGGCTAACAGGGTCTCCAAGGAAGTTACAAGGCTCCAAAGACCCCTGGGATTTCTTCAGACCCTAGGTTCTAAGATTCTGAGAAGTGTTTAAATTGTTCTGTGCTGCTGCCCCAGTGGGAATTTCAAATAACTCACAAGTGCTGTCTTGCTCCTCAGTGAGAAGTTTAATATAAATTCACTGTTGTATCTTAAGGCCTTAGAACAGTCTGAGGCACGTAGTAGGCAAATCAATAAAGGCTTGCTGTGGAATAAAAGAAAACCTTTGGCTGTATCTACATTTAGTCTAGGCTTAGATGGGAAGATTTTTGTCTTTGAAAAAGAAGTTTTAAATACCATTTGACTAGTGTTATAGGAAGTTTGAGGCTTGGCAAGGGATCAGAAGCCTTACTCAGCAGCTCATTGATTTCCCTTTTGGATGCAAGAGGGAAAAAGGAGTAAGCTTTCAGTGTTTTTCCTCCTGGGAATTCTGAACCTCCACTTGCCAAGAAAGAGTTCAGTTTGCCTATTATGGTAACTCTGTTTAATCTGTAGACATAAACAGAAAGAACAAATTTGAGATTTATGTATTACTTGTGTCCTATTAATCTCTTTCCAACAAATATGTGTTAACAAACAACCAAGGTTCAAGGTGATTGAAGTTGTAGACTCTTCAGGGCCTTACCCAATACCTGACCTATGAGGACATAATTATCCTACACAGAGGAATAAACTTTTTCTCAATGTAGTAAATCAAATCTAGAGAATCTATGTGGTATATGTTAGACCAAACTAGTGGAAATGGAAAAAATAATTAAAACTAAGGCAGGCAGCTATTGTGGGATTTTGACTAAATTCATTGGAAAAGATACATTAAAAAGGAAGCAGAGAACTCATCATAACAATTTAAGTCCTAAAATGTATTGTGTGTGATTGCAAAATCTGGTTACCAAACCTTGCTAGTCTTTCATGGGGAATTTTGGAAGAGAACTATTGTAGATGTTTTCTTTGTCTTTTAAAAGTTGAGTATCTTTGACGTGTATCATTGCATAAATTGAAGGTATATAACCTGTTAATTTGATATATTTTGTATATATTTTAATTTGATAGCAGTCCCATTGTTATTTAGCACCTCTGTCAGATTACATTTTTTTTTAGTGGTTGAGATAATTAAGTTCTAGTCTGCTACTAAGTTTGATGATTATAGTAAAATACTGTTGTATTTGTATATCTATTATACTATGCTTTTGATCTCTGGTTTATTTACCACTTGTAAATTTGTGTCCTTAAACAACATCAAGTCTTCTCATCCCTGATAACCATCATTTTACTGGTTTTATTTTTTAGTGTTAAACCAAGATTTCTTATGTAAGTGATACCACTCAGTACTTGTCTTTTTCTGACTTACCTCATTTAGCCTAATGTGTTCAAGTTCTACCCATGTTATTTCAAATGGCAGAATAGCCTTTCTTAAAGCTGAATTATATTTAATCATATGTGTGTGTATGTATGTATGTATGGACCACATATTTTTATCTGCTCTTTTGTTGATGGATATTTAGTTTGTTTCTCTATTTTGGTTGTTGTGAATAATGCTGCAATAGACATGTGAGTGTATATCTCTTCAAAATCCTATATTCATTTTTGTTTGTATACATAACCAGAAGTGGAAGGAGTTAGTGAAAAGAGAATCCTTAGACACTGTTGGTGGGAATATAAATGGGTCCAACCACTGTGAAAAATAAAGTGATTTCTCAAAAATTAAAAATAGATCTCATCCAGATATGATCCATCTGATCCAGCATTTCCACTTCTGGGTTAACACCCAGTGGAATTTTCTTCAAAGTAGCTCATTTTCCTTTTTCACCAACTAGACCCCTGTAGATGGGGGACAGGAAGAGCAGACTTAAATTCTAATGAACTATTAGAAGAATGATTCTAGTGTATTCAATACTGTACATTTTGTAGGAGAATTTTGAATGAGTAGGAGTTCTCATTAATGAAGAGTGGCCCAAATTCTTTAATGGGCTATAAGAATGGGTCTAAGCAATGTATTTTTAGAAAATTCCGCAGTTTCTCAGTTCATATCTAGAATTGGTTGTTAAGCAAGTAGACTCTGGAGTAACTGCCTAGACTCAAATCTCATGGGACTACCTTTTATTATGTATTACATTTAGAAAAATATTTACCCTACATAACTTTAGTTTCTTCAGCTTCAGAAGAAGGGTGATAATATAGCTGTTTCGAGGATTAAATGAAATAATGTGTACACCATGTATAATGCAGAGATTGGCATGTATTAAAAAGCTCAGTGTTCACCGCTACCAGTAATATTATATTTATGCTCTGTCCCTCAAACAACAGTTTTTTCAGTCTGTTCTTAGGGGCAACTAGGCTGTATTTTTGTGAAAATATAACAAAAAGATTTGTTTAAATTTGGTAATAACTTAGAAAATTAATCTTTTAGATTTTCAATGTCAATGGTTTGTCATGTGAAAAATGAAACAGAGCAGTTCATTCTAATTTGAAGCCTTCCAGAGCTAACAATGATTTTATAAAGGGAACAACTGGAGTATCCAGAAGGTAATGTTCTCTAGTTTGTGAATGCTGGGAAGAAATTAATTTCTTCTTAAATATTTGAGTCCTATCTTATGAAGAGCTAACCTGAGAACATATTTAATTCATCCTCTGATCTCCCAAACCTTCAACAAAGTATAATACACACAAGGCATCAATCAGTGTTTCTTTGTAAAAATGTATTATTTATGATTATTTTTTAATTAATCTTTTCCAACTCTGGGTCTCAAACTCAGGTCCATGGCTTTGATTACTATGCCTTAGCCGCCAGAGCTATGGGAGTAAGGGAGGCCTCCAATAAATGCTTCTTGAGTAAATGGGTGATTTAACTCAATAACTTTTAAATCTTGGTAAGATAAAACTTAAAATACTGAGCACCAAAAGTGTGGAATCTAAGTGGCTCTGAAATGATGAAGACACTGACTTTATTTACAGTCTAGGGGAATGTTTTGAAAAGTATAATAAGGTCAACAGATCAGGAGAATTGCCACTGAAAAGATAGTTATTACCCAGCCCCTAAGAGGAGGGAGCCCAGCACACTATGAGGCGACTGCAAGGAGAAGCACCCAGTTAGTCAGGAGGCAGATGGGGGGACAACTGGAGCCTTTACTGTGCTTTCTGTGAGAAAGAACAGGGAAGGCCAGGGAGGCAGGCTTGTAGTGGCTAGTTTGAATAATTTCATCAAGCCCTCAGCTGTCAGGCTCACCCAAGTTGTCTGGTGCCTGGTCCTAGGTGATTTGGGCTGGTGGAGAGTGACCCAGACTGTGAGAGCCAGATAAAGGACATGATTGGGGTGTGGGCTCTGGATTGGTTTGTTTTTGTTGTTGGTTTTTTGTTTGTTTGTTTGTTTGTTTGTTAGTTTGAAGTGTGCCCACAGGTGAATTGTTAGCTGATCTCTAGGAATGGACTGACCTGGGAGGAATATTCTCTTTAGGGTCAGCAAGGCTCCAACTATCAAAGCATCAAAATCCAAAAATGAAAGATATGGTTAATATAAGGTTGAATCAGATTTCAAGGGAATTAATAAATAGGGAGGAGGTGAATGTCTTCTGTGATTGGAGGGTAAATGAATGGTAGATAGGAAGGGCCTTCGAATGAGGACTAAATTCAGGTGATAGGAGAAAAATAGATTGTTTTTCTATTTCAAATGTATGAAAAATTGGAAAAAGGAGGGAAAGCAAAAACCATCTGGGATGGTCTTGGTTCTTCTCTCCCTTTCTCCAAGCTCTCCTTGAGCCCCATGCTGGGACTGGGGTGGTTTGGTGTAGAGGAAACAGACATTAAGAGCTAAGTCTGTATCATACAAAGGCTAAGGGGTAGACTGGGTCTCCAGCAGAGAAGAAATGTTTCTTCCCTTTCTCAATTTTAATTTATCTGGAAAATATATAAACAAGCCACATATATAACCAAGAAAAGTGAACAGAGTGCTTCTTGGTTCTGATGTAGTGTAAAAGGAGGATAGGTGTTTTTAGTTCCATCTCAGTGTTTGCTCCTCTCATAAGAGGGGAGAAGATGAAAAGTTAGAGAAAAGCACCTTTTGTATCACATGAGAGTATTAATCTTTATTAAATGCTGCAATAACAGAGTTAATAAATTGAAGCCGATGGACAGAATCCCAAAGACAGTTGCCTGTATATGACGTAAACATTAATTGCTTGTCATTCACCAGTTATTTATTGAACACACATTCTGAGCTAATACTGGGAGAACAGTAAGTGAGCTGGGTAAAGACCCATCTTTAATGGAGGGAAGACTGTAGCCAAAAAACAGAGCAAGATACTTTGAGATTGAGATAAATGTTTGGGTAAAAAAAATCAACAGAATGAAAAAAATGAGAGACATAGAAGGGAGGGAGTCCGATTTAGAGAGTGTATCCAGGGAAGGTTCCTTTGAGAAAAAATATTTTATCTAAAATGGGAAGGATGAAAGAAGTCAGCTAGACAAAGAGTTGGAGGAAAAAAATATTACAGGCAGAAAGAATGGTATGTAAAAACATCCTGAGGCAAGAAGGAGATGCTGGGTTTGAGATGGTCATTGTTATGGCCAGTGCTTGTTATGAGAGTTGGGGAATAATGTGAATTGAATTTAGTGTTCTAGTTATGATTGGAGCATGACAAGTTACCTCTAAACTTGGTGACTTAAAATAACTTTTGTAATGCTCCCAGATTCTAACTCTGAGTTAGAAATCAGGCAAGGCTTGGCTAGGTAATCTTTTCGCTTCTTGTAGCATCAACTGAGGTACTGAACCAAGTATTTTGGCACTCAGCTAGTAGCCAGCCAGGTTACCTGGGGGCATCCAAGAAGCCGTCATTCACCTAGGATGGTGTCTGCGTTGGTGTGATGGCTAATTTTTTTGTGTGTCAATTTAGGTGAATCAAATATTCAGATATTTGGTCAAACATTCTAGATGTTTCTGTGAGAGTGTTTTTGAGTGAGATTAACTTTTAAATCAGTAGATGTCGAGTAGACCTTTGCTCTTCAAATGTGGGTGGGCCTCATTCAGTCAGTTGAAGGCCTCAAGAGACAAAAACTGATCTTTTTCAAGCAAGCAAGCAAGATTTTTACCATCAGGTATCCTTTGGATGTATACTCCAAAACTAGATAGATCTTTCCTGGGTCTTCATCCTGCTGACCTACTCTACAGGTTTTGGACTTGGCGGCATCCATAATTCTGTGAGCAGTTCCCTTAAAATGAATTTTATGTCTATGTAATATATACATACACACACATATAGGTGACTTGAGTCCTCTCATGGTTTCCTCCAGCTGTAGAATTCTTTCATGGAGACTCATGATTCTCCATTGGGAGTGGGAGTTTTGCAGCAGACAAAGCAGAAATGGAATTGCATTTTATAACCCACCTGTAGAAATCAATCAACATCACCTCTTTCATATTCTGTTGGTCAAAGCAGTTATAAGCTGATCCAGGTTCAAGTAGAAAGGATGCAGACTTCACCTGGGAGGAGTGTCAGAGAAGTTTGGGATGATGTTTTAAAACTGCCAGTAAACACAGCCCTGAGAAGAAATGAAATTGAATCAACATGGAGGGAACTAGAGGGGATTATGCTAAGTGAAATAAATTAAAAGAAGAAAGATAGAGACCAGATGACCTCACTCATAGGTGGAATGTGAATAGACAGAGCAAAGGAACAGATGAAACATAACCAACCCGGAAACATTTGCAACAGAACCGAGGTTGCCAGTAGGAAATGGGGCGGGTGGGGGCAAATGGTGGTAGAGCCCACTGGACAGTGGGGAAGAACATTTGGTGATTTGGTGGAGAGCATGGTGTACTGAAACATAACTAAGAAATTGGGAACCCATACATAGGAAATTATTTTAATGTGTAGAATAATTGCTACAATAAAAAAAATACTAAAAAAAACCCCAAACCCCTGCCAGTTAGCTCGACCAGATTATGTAGGATGTACCCCCCACACACACCCCACATGCGCGCATGTGCACACGCCCACTCTCACACTCCCTAAGGGAATTTTGAAGGAACTATAATAGCAGCTGCCTTCCTCACAATTACAGAAACAGTTAATCAGAGAATATAGGTTTTGGTGTTGACTTCTTTGTTCCTGAAATGAACTTGTTCTGTAGCCCAGAACAGAAATCTTCTGGCCAAGAAGTTTGGGTGAGTAGCCCAGAAAGTACCCTCTCTGCCAGCATATAGACCTGCAAGCAAGAGGGGAGGGGGCTGGTCATGGCAGAACCCTGTGCATCCCAAAGGCCCCTCACAGAACCCTGGGGAGAGAGTATAGTGGGGGGAATCATTGTTACTGGTGTACAGTATTTCCAGTGGAACGTGATTAGTATTTATACTGGGAAAATTCTTAACTGTGGGAGACATCGTAGAGTGGTTAGTACTCCTGGCCCTTTGGAAGTAGCACCCTGGTCTTCTCCTACGCTAGTTACTGTAACAGAGAAGAATAGCTTTCATGCTTGGCCAGCAACTCTTCTCCTGGACACACGAGGGAAGAAACTTGCAGAATCACCCCCTCATCTTCCTCCACAAATTTGGAATACTCTTAACACTTCTTTCACATTATCTGAAAAACTTGGCACTGTAGCCTCTCCACTAAAGAGTAGATTATTCCTTATATTTACAATGAGATCCAACCGTGCTACCATCGAATACCGGGAACAATTTAGATATTATTTCTTCACTGAAGAGTTGTTTAAAAATGTGAAATAGTCTGAATTCTGCCAAATAACATCGTTCTTTTATTGCTGTTTTACCAAGAGCAAGGCTTTCATGATTTCACTATAGCTTTTGAAGAAAGATTTTTAATGCAACTAAGTGAAGACTTTCGGCTGGACCTGGTTTTGAGTTCCTGCATTATGGGATATATATCGGTGTAAAAAAAGAACATTTCCTTCCTCTGTCAGACAGTAATGGTATCTTGAATGGATGACAAATGGAAAACCATTCAAGTCCCTTGTGTATTTGAGTCTTAAAGATACCAGATGTGAAAATTCATTAAAAACCTTATTTTCTTGGTCAAATAAAGACCCTTTACAATCTCTTTCTTCCCTCATTTTCAGTAGTTGTACTAAGTTGTGGTCTATATTCAGTACTGATGAATCAAGCAGTTCAAAGATAGGCAATCTACTGACTAAAAGACTTTTCAGTGCCACTGGGAAGAGAAGAGAAGCATGGTTTTCTTGTGACTAAACTGCAGAAAGCATAGCTGTCCCCTAATTTTGAGTTAGTATTTGAACCAAAGAAGTTATTGAGGCAATAAAATTAAGTATCACTGACTGTTGTCATATTTGTGCCTTGTATTATGACTGGCTGCAGGATAATTTGAAATAAATGATTACTTTAAAAGAGGGTCTTATAAAAATGTGCCGTTTTAGAACTATGCTTCTGATGAAAATCCCTCTTATTCCCTTCCCTCTTCTTAGTCACATGGTGTGGCCTTTACGTGCCTAGGCAATTTGAAGCAGAGATCTGGGGTAAGTGCACTCCAATCAGTGTCATTTTCCTCCCAGGACTTTCCTTTTTTGTAAACAAACCCTGAGTCTGGGAGCTTTCCCTACACCCCTCACTTCCCTCTTATAGCCAAGGTTCAAAAGTTGAAAAGGTTACGTTTTTCCCAGTGAATTAGCATTTAACAGGTGACAAATTCTTCACTTAGAAAATGGACCTTACATTCTTGAATAGGTATTGTCTCAGGTCTTAGTCAGGTGCTAGATATATTATCACTAGCCTCATAGTAAACTGGAGGGTAGATAATACCAACATGATTTTTTGGTCCCATTTTTGTCCCATTATTGTCCTCAAAACCCAATTCTTTCCCTCTTTGCATGATACTAGTCTTCAGCCTGTGATTAAAGTTGTGCTATCTGTGAGAGGTTTGGTTACCTGGTTACTGAAAACCAGAGAGGGCAGAGACCAGGTCTGGTATAGCAGAGCAAGAGTTTTGTTGCTTTGCAAAGCAGTCCAGAAGGGGGATCTCCCGTTTCAAAGCCGACTTCTCTCCCAGGCTCCGGGAAGTCAGTCCTTTTATAGGTAGAGAATGGAAGAGAGGGTCGTTGGTCTTGAACCTGGGTCCTGGGGCTTTATGTGATCAATACCAGAGCCATTCTTCAGTTCAAAATTTGCAATACCGAGTTTTAGAAAAGACTTCTCATGCTAAGCAGCCACTGTTGCTACTGTGTCCTCTGTCATTCACTCCCCCTTCTCTTGCTTTCATACCAGTCATCACAACTTGTAATGAGATACTTGAAAAATTATTTGTCCTTGGTTAAAATTGAATTTAGAATTATAGGCCACAAATCATTAGATTATTTAATGAGAAACCGCAAGAGGAAGGGAAGAGGTTGACCTAAATATTTTGAGACTGTGAGAAAGTTGAAGCGTATTTCCACCTAGAAACCATAAAGGCTGGGTCAGGTGAAAGGGCCATTTAGGCTAGAGCTAAGTGTATTCTGAATCTTGTCATCATGAAATTGTGTCTGATCAGTTTCTTTGCTAAGCAGGGTGAAAAAGCCTCCTGTACTGTTCTGTTTTGCACTATAGAAAGTTTAATCTTCTGGGAAATACTTGTCAACCTTGAGAACTATTATGACTACTGAAAGGCTTGTGTAACATGTTTGTTATGGGAAGTTATTATTACTACTATATATTTATTGTAGAAAATTACATTTTTTAGAATATTTACTGTAGAAAATCAAGTTTCTTCATCTGATTGTGTTGTGTACCGCTGCACTGTGATGAATAACTTACTTTCTTCAGTAACTCTGCCTGTGTCAGTGACAGAAATTAATTTCATTTATTGATTCACGCAATTCATACTTACTGCATAACTGCTAGTAGCCAGGCACTTTTCAAAGCACTGAGGAAATAGCAATTGTCTGTTACTGTGAAACAAAGAACCACCAACTTGATGAAGTAAACCAATACAAATTGTGTATCCCACTGGGCTGGTCAGGAATATGCATCTGTTTTAAGCTGGGTCATCTGCTCAGGGTCTCACATAGCTCCATTCAAGGCTGTGGTACTGAAATTTCACTGGGTAGGGAGACCCTTCTAAGCCTACTTGTGTGGCTGTTGGTTTAATTCAGTTCAAGGGTAGTTTACTAAGGACCGGCATCCTTGCTGCCCATTCAGTAGAGGCCACTCTTAGTTCCTTAGCACATAGGCTGGCCCAGCATGAATAATTGTTTTATCAAAACTGACAAGAGGGAGAGAGTCTGAGAGTAAGATGAAAGCCTAATCATGGAAACACCTTTGTCGTAGTCTATTGGTTAGTCACTAAGCCAATTCACACTTGAGAAGAGAGGATTGCATAATAGCATGAATATGAGGAAGCAGTGGTTGTTGAGAGTTGTTTTGGAACCTGCCTGCCACAAGCAGTGAATAAAACAAAATTACCACCTTTACAGAACCTGTATATTTTAGTACCATTCTAAAGGTCTTTTGTCTGTGCTAGACTTCCTATAGGCCTGTTTGAGAAAAATATATTTGATTCTCTAAACACCAATTGCTAAATGTCACATGAATCTTTTTAAAACTACTTACCAGATTTGCTTTCTATCTGAAGCGCTCAGGAAGTTTGCAGTTAAATGCAGAATTAGATGCACCTGAGGAGTCATTGTGGCTGCATGAACTCCGTGATACAGCTGCTCTATTTGGGCCTGGTCAGGGTTCAGGTTCTGTGAACAGATCTCACTAAGATGGTGGGTGAGGTGGTTTGATGTTTCATTGTTGAGGAACATGGGTAACTTTTTTCCACTGAAGTGATGCCAGCAGGGAGAACCACAGGATCCCAGTTACTCAGGAACTAACTCAGGAACAACAGTGCCTGCATTTAAGAGGTCACTTGAGGAAAGAACACATTTCTGAGTGACTGAAGATGGTCTAGAGGGACACGCATAGTTGTGGCAGAGGGGAGGTGGTGGCTGCAGAGGCAGAAGCAACCAGCAGGCCCAGTTTCCATCCTGGGGAAGGAAGAGTGAAGATTGTGGGGCGGCACACATGCTTGGCTTGGACTTTGGACTTCACTCAAATGGTTGAGGTTGGGACTCCAATCCCCACTCAGGTTGGAAACTCAGCAAAGAACACAAAGGCGAGGACTTCACTCCCCCCAGCCCTTAAGGGTCTGTGCTCTAGCAGTGAAGAGAGCTAACATCATAGTAGATAGACTTCTAGACCCAGGCCTGAGATTCCTGAGAGTAGGACTGACCCCAGCCCCCCAACCCCTGAAACAAGCTTTTTATGACAAAGGAGCCAAGGACATAAATGGGGCAAGGAGAGTCTCTTCAGTAAGTGGTGTTGGGAAAACTGAGCAACTGCATGCAAAATGTTGAAACTAGATCACAACCTAACACCATACACAAAAATTAATTCAAAATGGATTAAAGGCTTGATTTTAAGACCTGAAACTATAAAATACATAGAAGAAAGCATAGGCAAAATACTTTTTGATATGAACTTAAGTCAAGTTCTTTGGGTACTTGGCTCTAATGTCAAAGGAAATAAGATGTAAAAAAAGGACATCGAACTAAGAAGCTTGTGCACAGTGAAAGAAATTCTCATGAAAACAAAATTGCATCCTATTCAATGGGAGAAAATATTTGCACAATATATATCTGACAAGGGGTTAACATCAAACATACACAAAGAACTTACCTGCTCACCTACATTCTTGCCACAAGTTTCCTTTACAAAAAGGAAAAAGAGCTCATAAAACTCAACAACAGAAAAACAATCCAGTTAAGAAATGGGCAGATGATTTCAATAGTTTCTCCAAATAAGACATGCAGATGGCCAACAGACACATGAAAAAATGTTCTACCTTTCTTGTTAATAAGGAAATGCAGATCAAAACAATGAGATATCACTTCATACCTATGAGAACGGCTATTATCCAAAAGCCTGAAAACAACAGATATTGACTAGGATGTGGAGAAAGGGAACTCTTGGTGAGTGAGTAAATTGGTGCAACAATTATGGAAAGTAGCATGGAGACTCCTCAAAAAATTGTGAACAAAAATTCATATGCTTAAGTTATCTTCCTGCTGAATAATTACCTTAAAAACACAACTGCAGTAATTTGTAGATATATATGTACTCCGATACTTATTGCAGCATTATTTACAATAACTAAGAGCTGAAAACAACCTAAGCGTCCATCGACAGGTGAGTGAATGGAGAAAATGTTCTAGTTATACACAGTAGAATTCTACTTACCTATTCATAAAGAAAAAAAAAAAAAGGTGAAATCTTGCCATTTGTAGCAATATGGATGGACCTAGAAGGAATCATGTTTAGTGAAATAAGTCAGAAGGAGAAAACAGACATTGTATGATTTCACTCATGTGATAGACGTGGTGTGTAGCGAAGCCAAGCGAACAAATGAACTAAGTCAAACAAAAGATGAACTTTCAGTTAATAAAATCTGGTGGACTAACTTGTTATATACAGATGTCGATTTACAGTGATGCATACCTTAAAATTATGCAATGGTATGATAAACATTCCTTCAATAAAATTAATATTTTTAAATTATAGAACTAAAGCATTTATGTAAAAGAATACAAAACCTCAGTGAGCAGCCCTCATCAGGGGAACTGAAAATCAGCTTTTGTGAGCCTCTGACTTCTAAGTCCTCTACCCAACTTTGGATAGCTAGACAAAAGAGACCCCTACTAATTAAGAAATCCCATTGTAGAAACATCATTGCCTTTTTTGTCAGCTTTACTTTGTCATGACTTCATTTCATTGTCTGGGGGGCTTAGCTAGCTTTTCTTCTTTGCAGGGAAGAGATATATTGAAGATAAATATTTCTCGTGTTTAGGTTCAAACACTGAAATACTTTTAAGTCAGATTACAGTGAGTGAACTGCTGTTTCAAATACTAGAAGTTGCAGTGAAGTTTTTTTGAGTGGAACAAAGAAGTTAGAACAGATGGGAAAGGAGCAAGAAAGAGGGAAGAAGGGAGAAAGGAAGGACTGAAGGATGGGATGAAGGAAAGGAAAGGAAGAGAGGGTGGAAGGGAAGAAATCTAGTCCTTACAATGGATTTGCTGTATCTTAGGGGATAAACAGCTTTATACTCCCAAGTATTACTATTTTCTGTATTATCCATATTTAATAGTCTAGGATAAGTTTCCACTGAATGTCCAGATAATCCTTTCTATAATGTCCACAGCAGACTTTTTCTAATACATGTCACCTTGGTATATGGAGCTAAAGGTTAATAGAAGCTCTGAGGATCTCAAGAGAAGCTGTTACTGTTATGATAGATACTTAGATATGGAGTCATTCTCACTGACATTTTCTTTTTTTAAATCAGAGAAACCTATCTTAAGGCAAGGAAAACATCTAGAGGCAAGATTTGGTCATCTTAAATTATCCCCTCACGTGGAGACTTCCTTCTGTCACCTTCATGCCCCAGGCCTCCTTTGCCATTCCTTAGCGCAGGATATGTCTTTGGTCTGCCCCGTTTCCTTTAGAATTCACAGTCATGTAAATTCTCCATACATGTCATTAAGTTTGACCTTTTCTCCTATTAATCCTGCCTATTGTTAATTTTTTTGCTTGACCAGTTAGAAGAAACTCCGAGGGATTGGGGAGATTTTCTCTGAGCCCCTATACTTGCAGTAAGTCATTATCTGAAACATGTCTCACCAACCTTGACATTTACACAGGTATTGTTTAGAAACTTTATTTTAGGAGACAGGAAGATAGATTATGGACAGGCTGGAGAGAATACCTATGCTTTGGGTCGTGGGTATCAGAAAACCAAAGATTAATGAAGATTTATATATTAGAACAGGGAAGAGGAAAGTGATCTGAATTGTGTGCATTGCTCTTAGCCTAGCAAATTCTGGCTAATAAAACCAGAGATCTCCAGGTTTCTGTAAATATTACAAATACTTGCCTACTGTACTTGTTTAAAGACTGAGACACAGTTCAGGCCAAAGACATAACAGAAGAGATATGCAAACCCTCCTGTGCAGTCTGAGATCCATAACACTTTTCTGTGCTTGGAAAACAAAATATTTGTGTAATTGCTTCCTCTATTTCCTTTGAATAAAACATTTTTTTCCTCACAGGGAGACTCATTTTTAATATCCTATGTTTTTCTTCCTCAGAGAAGGAAGGTTTTTATCCTGTTTCCACAGATGACAACTTCTTTAAAATATGAATTCTGTTTCCTAAGAACTTTAGGGATATCAGATCATAAGAGCAAGAACATGTCCGCTAGAGGCATGAATGAATATTAATTATTCAATCTATAGAAGAATAGTAGCATTAAAAGATACTGCGGTTCAGAGAATGAGATAAATCTACAGGCTCACCTCACTAGTACATAAAAGAGCCAACCGGCTCAGCCTCCCAATGCCAGTTCAGCTCTGGATCCAGCAATCTCCTTATAGAATGTGTTCTCTTAGCCAACTTATAGGACTCATCTTGACTTCCAGCTTGTGATTTTTCTTTTTTATTTACAGAGGTCATTTGATTCCTTGATGTTTTGTGTAGAATGGAGGCACAGTATCTTGTGTTGAAACCTCTCAGTAGTGCTACTTTCTTTGCATTTACCCATGCATGCTGTGGCATGGCCCCTCACTTTGAGTCTCTTGAGGTCAGAGATGGTGTATTAGGCATTTCTAAAGTTCTAAGATGTGCTCTAGGTCTGGTTCCACTTGTTATAGTTATACAGCTTCTGGGGTAGAAAGCATAATTTTTCCCTTGGAAAATATTTACCCAGCCATGATTAGAGTGAGCTCAGTTTTTCTGTAACCTTTCGTGAACTTAATCAAATTTTGCCTTTTATTAGTTAGTTTTGTTTCTCTCGGAGCAGATTCTTCTTAGTAAGAATGTGTGCCTGATATTTAAAATAATAATACAAGTGAGGCAAAGCAGCTAAGCTAATTTGCAGTGTCTACTCCTAGAAGATATCAGTGTTTTGGAAATCATCTCCAGGCTCTTCCACTTCCTCCTGCCTAATTCTTTCTCAAGTGCGCTATGCTTTTAGTTAGTACAATTCACTTGGGGTCAGATGTATTTGCAGTCTCCAGATAGCACCCACCTTTTAAGAAGATCCTGAAATTTCTAACAAATCTAGTTTCTTAGAAAACTAGAGAAGATATTTTTTCTCTATGGAGCTTAGTTCTCGGAATATAGGGACTTCCTTTCATTTGAAGCAGGGTGAATTTTAAATAAACTCTTCAAAGCAGTATGTTCTGTTATTGGCAAGTAGCAAGATTATGAAATGTCATGGATATTTCATTATTTCTGTTAGTTAATCATTTATTTATAAATATCTGTTAAGCACCTCTCTGTGCCTGTACCATTATATTACCTTAGCAGTAAATAAAAGTAACCTGTTATTTTATTTGGTTTTTTCATTTGATAATTAGGGGATAGAGACTGTTGTTTGCTGTTGGACCCAGAGTTCTTTTACTTATGAAAAGGTGCATCTTACCCTTAGACTTCTTGACTTGAGCTTCTTATCATCAATTTGAAGACTACCAGCTCTTAATAGATTGGAAGTTATTTAAAGATACCAATAACACAATCTTAGCAGATTGAGAAATGCGACATATGACAGAGGCAGAATAGTGAAGGCTTAAAAGAATAGTGAACTCAGGTTCATCTTTTTTTAATGATCTTCAGAGAGTAATTACCGAATGTTACATTTCATAGTCAGTGAAATTCTTCTACTGAGTATATACCACATAACTGCTCCCCAACGTTCTGCCTTTGCTTTTTTCTCATGCTTTTCATTTTTAGTCAACTATTGGTGACGTGAGAGTTGGGTTCATCTTTTTGGACAGACTCCAAATACATGTACACCTTCTGTGATTCTGAGATGCCCCGTGTCCCACTGTAATTTTTGGTTTAACCACATATACTAACAACTTACTACAGAGCTAGAAGACATGTTTTAGGGGTATGTATTATGACAAGGGTGGAAAACTAGGGCTGTCTCAGCTAACAGTCATTAGAAATGTTTTATATGGTGACATATTAAACCTTTTAATTTTTAGGTAGATGAGGTAATGGTGATGGTATAAATCTTAATCTCCCAACATAATCCTAAAACTTATGTTCTCAGCATAACAAGACAAATAATATCCACACTTCAAAATATCCGCAGCTACAAAAATAATCATCAAATCCCAGTGAACTATAGCTCATTCTCCTGTTGTAAACCCTTACAGATTGCAAGGACAGTTCTTGAAAAATTGCATTAATAGAGAAGACAGAACTAGCAAGGTGGCCTGATATTGATCTAAAACTATCATTAAAGAAAAAGTTCACCAGATAGCAAAAATATTGGACCCCCCAAAAAATGATGTCTATCAGGAGACTGAAGATGGAAGAAACTTAACATTTTAAAGTGTCTAAAGAGGTCATTTTAGGGCACACCCTGGTGGAATAACAGGTCTATTGCCTCTGGCCTAGTGCAGTCCGCATATATTCCAGGCACCAGAGCTCTTAGGTGGGTGGTTGGGGCAACCAAGATGAACAAATAAATAAAAATGTTTCTTTGCTTTCTACCTGCCTGCTTATCTACTTGCCTTCATTCCTGCTTGTACCTTTTCCCTAAAAAAACAATTTTGCCAAGAAAACATTTCATGCAAAGAGGAGTTTAAAATGGAAATGCAGTATTTGAAAACAGTGATGAAGAGAAATAAAAGGAAGAAAGCACATTTGTGGTCCTAAAATGCAAAAGGAAAAAGTAAAGTGCAAACTGCCCTACCATACAGTATTTATTTAAGAAAAAAGCCATCCACTAAATCAGTGACATTTCACTATCCTGATAGAAGGGTGCACTCTTGACCAAGGCATCTCTTAAACCACTCCAAGCTACCAGTCCTGAACACAGGAATGGAAAAACACAAACAATTATCATTTATATATAGCTACAGGTTTCCCCAGTTATCTGAAAATAGAATGTTTCTCTGAAAACTTTTATAATCTAAAATAGCTTGCAGAAGCAATTCCATAGAAATGATGTGGGAAAAAATTTGACCATTCCCAGATCCCAAAATAGCATACTAAATTACACCAAATACCATAAAACCTAAAATAACACTAGAATATACTAAAAGTAGGAGTAATATGATAGAAACACAGCCTGTATAAAGTAGTTCCTGTGAAAGGAGCTTAGTAGGGCCACTTTGCTTGGAGTTTGCTTGCTTTTGTAACTGCTAGCTGCAAAACAAATACTGTAAATAATTTCTTTTTTTTTTTTTTGCTTTTGTCACTGAAGCAAAAAGTCCTTTGAATTTTTGGTGGGAGCAAAAACAGGTAGTAATATTGGACTTTATAAAAGCAAAGTGGTCCAGGCCTAGAACATAAAAATATAGCAGGAATGCGAATCAAATTAATTCAGCTGATAAAAATTCCACTCACTAAATGAATTGGAATGAGATAACCTCAAATAACTTTTGGGGATTAAAGAAACAAACCCCTTTGAAGCAAAATGTGTTTTAAAAACCAAGAACAAAACTGGACACAAAATAAATACTGATATAAGGACTGATTAGATTCAGGACAGACACATAACAGTCAAAATCGTCTAAGAAATGAAGACTAATTTGAAAATTCCTTAAGGAATAAGAGATTCAATATGATTGAAAAAGAAATTAGAAGAGTAAGAGAGAAAGTGAAATGAATGTAGACAAAGATTATTCTATTAGGTGTAATTGGAGTACCTGAAAGAAAGAGACAAAATAAAGGAATAGAATTAATATTTAAAACTATAATTAAAGACACCCTTATTTCCTGAAAAATCAAAGGTCAGCCTATACATATTAAAAGGGCTTACTAGGTACCACAGATCATTGGCCTTTGTAACTAACAAATCTGAGTAAAACAATTAGACTTAAAAAGATTATTTTTAAGTCCCTAGAAGTACATGACAAGAAGATAAAATATCTTCTAGAGGCATGAATAGTAAGCTGGCTTTAGATGTCCAAAACAGCATAATGTTTATTGTTCAAAAACAATACACACACTCTGACTTCTCTTCAGATCTTTGAATCTTTTATGTTTTACTAAAAATTTCCCTGGAGAGGAACAACTCAGTCTTAACCAATTTTTTGAGGTCTTGTTTTATAGCAAGGTCCCTTTATATTATTTAAAAGCAGAACATATTTGTTTCCATTAAAAAGTACCAAATGCATCCAAAGTATATCAGTCAGCACTAGAACAACCTTATTGTGTGTTTTAAATATTCAAGAGCTCAGGAATTAGTATCCAGGAGACTTTTTGAAAATGTATTAGAATCCAGTTAAGACACATGTATGAACTTCTACAAAAGAACTGATGATAACAATATAATGTATTTTATTGTGCATCTAACATTAAAAAATGAGAATGAGGATAGAAGACTAATATGCTGTATTATTTATGTGCTAAAGTAGTGACTAGGGAAAATATCATTCTTAAACAGTTTTGCCAATTAAAATGAAAGAGAAAATTAATAATTTAAATTTCCAACTCAAGAAGCTGGAATATGTCAAAAAATTGACAGAAGGAAGTGAAAGTAAGGAAATAATAAAAATATAATTAAATCAAAACCATGTTTTTGAAAAAAATCACAAAATCTGCATGCCACTAGCTAACAATGAAGAATGAAAGGCACTTCCTAAGGATGCACCAAATCTGGATGTTTTCATAAGGAAATTCTACGAAACCTTCAAAGGCCAGGTAGATCTAGTGCTTTATAACTTATTCTAAAGTATTGGAATTCTTTTTAAGGACTAAACTAAAGACAATATAGTTAGAAAATTATTGACAGTATCGCTTATGAATACAAAATTACTTAATAAAACCTTAGCAAGCAGAGTCTAATGTAATAAAATATTGACAAACCATCAGTGATAATTTATTCCAGAAATGTGTGCTGGATTCACCATTAGGAAATTCAGTAAATTAATACACCATATTAACAGATCTAAGGGGCAAAAACTCATATGACCATATCTGCTAATGCTAAACAAACTTTGGGCAAAATACAACTAAATGAAAAATATATAACTCATTCTTAAAGGGAGTGTCTTACTTAGCGTGTCCTTCCTGGTGGCTCAGGCATTGTCAGCGTCTAGGGTGTAGACCATGTAAAGCCCAGGGACTTAGGTTTGCAACCAGAAATTAATAAACTAAAAATGCTTCTACCTTGCTGCCTGCCTGCTTCCTCAAAAATTAAATAAATCATAAAGGTATTAATGTTAATATGCTAGAGGCACGGCCACTGAGATCAAGAATAGGAAAATGCATCTACTTTCTCCACTGCTATTCACCACCTGGATCTGGAAGTAATATCCAGGCTTATGGAGGAGTAAGAATTGGAACAAAAGTAAAACTATTTCTGTTTGCTGTTAATATGACCATATACCTGGAAAACCTCAGACAAGCAAGTTAAAACTTTCTCAGTTGATAGAATTCAATAAAGCAGCAGAATATAAAGTTGACATAAGGAAATTGGAATTGGTAGTCTTCAGATAAACAGAGTTGAGTTTGAGGGTTTAATGGTAGTGAAACCCCATTTATATAACAACAGGAAATTAAATACTTAAAATTAATTCAATGTTAAAATTACAAAAACTGAAGAAGGCAATTTTAAAAATGCTGAAAGATACGAAATATGTGACTGAAGACACCCTTTTTCTTGGAAAGAGTGACTCACATTATAAAGATATTACTTTTTCTAAGTTAGTTCATAAATTTAATGTAAGTCCAATAAAATACCCACAACCTCTTTGCTTAAATGGAATTGGATGTGTTGATGCTAGAGTATGTAAGGAACAATAAATAGGAAAACTTGAAAGAAGAAGAGCTATGCAGGAGAAATGGCCCTGGTATCCATTATCTACCACAAGTAGTAAATCATGTAGAGGAAGACAGAGTAATAGTATAAAATAAAAAATCCAGAATAGACCCAAGAAATATCTTGAAGTGTAATATTATAAAGATCTCAGGTGTACCCTTATTACTCAGGTGGGTAGATTGGTTGCGATGTGGGCCATGTGAAGCCCAAAAAAGAGTTGGAGACAAGGTTGAGGGGAAAACAAAAATAAAAATGCTTCCCTCCCTCTGTCCCTTTCTCTCCTTCCCTCATCTCAGATCACTGGAGCAAAAATGGACTGTTAAAAAAAGTTATTCTGCGACAGTTGTTTAGTCATTTGAAAAAAATGCAAAATAAGATCTGTTAACTCATATCACACATAATTATAAACTCCAGATAGATCAGAAATGTAATTATAAAAAATAAAATCATATAGTAGCAGGAGAAAACATAGGTTTCTTTTATTTCTTTTTTTTCTGTTTATGATTAGTTATTTTTTCATTTTGATCAATCTTGTTGAAAGATGATCGCATTTTGATTTCAACTAGGTTGGAGGTATACATGATAGCAAATTTACATCTGTATATAATACATTGTTTGCCGCTATTTCCTTTTTTCCTTCACTACACAAGTCCTTCACTGTTTGCCCTCCCACCCCTCCCCCATCTCTTCCTGCACCCTCTGATTTGCTTCCTTTTTCCACTAAAAGTCTATTGTTGCTTGATTTAGTTCATTTTTTTGAAGTCTATTATTGTTTCATTTAATTCATTCAGTTGCTTTCTGTTTCTATATACACATATGAGTGACAGTATACTATGTTTGTCTTTCTGGCTTATCTCACTAAGCATAATTCTCTGCAAGTTCATCCATGCTGCCACAAATGGCAGGATTTTACCTGTCTTAATAGTGACATAGTATTTCCATTGTGTATATATCACATCTTCATTATCCACTCATCTGTTGTTGGGCATTTAGGTAGTTTCCAGCTCTTGGCTGTTGTAAAAAAATGCTGCAGTGAACATGGGGGTACGTATATCTCTGCAAAAAAGTGTTGTTGTATCCTTAGGGTAAGTACCCAATAGAGGAATAACTGGATCATATGGCATTTCCATTCTTAATTCTCTAAGGAATCTCCATACTACTTTCCAGAATGGTTGCACCTTTTATACTCTCACCAACAATGTATAAGAACTCCTTTTTCTTCAGTTCTTCTGTAGTACTTGTTTCCTTTCTTTGGATGAAAGTCATTCTCACAGGTGTGAGGTGATAGCCCATTGTTGCTTTGATTTGCATCTCCCTAATGACAAGAAGTAGAATATCTTTTTAGTTTGATATAATTCCATTTGTTTATTTTGAATTTTATTGGCCTTGCTATTGGAGTTGAATTTTCAAAAACATTTCTTAGGTCAGTGTCCTACTGTGTTTTGCCTATATTTTCTTCATATATTTTCTGGTTTCTTGACTTCCAACTTCATCTTTAATTCATTTTGAGTAGTCTAGTTTCTGTCCAGTTTGCCTAGTACCATTGACTGAAGAGACTATCCTGGCCCCATTGTAAGTGTTTGGCTCCTTTGTTGAGAATTAAATGTCCATGTATGGGTGGGTTTATATCTAGGCTTTCAATTTTATTCCATTGATCTGTATTTCTGTTTTTTTCACTACCATGTTGACTTTATTATTACTGATTTGTTGTAGAGTTTGAAATTAGGTAACATGACACTTCGTTTTTTTGTTTCGTTATTTTATGCCTCAGGATTATTTTGTTATCTTGGGTCTCTTGTAGCACCAAATAAATTTCATAATTTTTTGTTCTTTATCTGTGAAAAATAATAGAATTTTAATGGGTATAGCATTGAATCTGTATATTGCTTTAGGTAAGATGCCCATTTTAACTATGTTAATTTTTCCAATCCATGAGCATGGATTATCTTTCCATCTTTTTGTGTTTTCTTCCATTTCTTTTAACAAGGTCTTGAAGTTTTCAAAAAATAGTTCATTCACTTCTTTCGTTAAATTTAGTCCAAGGTTTTTTTTTTTTTTTTTTTGATGCAATTGTGAATGGCACTGTTTTCCTGAGTTTTCTTTCTACAATTCCGTTGTTTGCATATAGAAATGCAACAGACTTTTTAATATTAATTTTGTAGCCTGCCACTTTACTGTATTTGTTTATTATTTATAGTAGTTTTTATTTGGGTCATTGGGGTTATCTGTCTTTTATCATGCCATCTACAGTTAGTGATAGTTTTATTCTTCCTTTCCAATTTGGACATCTTTTATATCTTTATTGCATTGGTCAGGACTTCTAGCACTTTATTTAATATTAATGGTGAGAATGGGCACCCTTGTCTTGTCCTGATCTTAGAGGAAGAGCTTTCAGGTTTTCTCTACTGAGTACAATGTTGGCTGTGGTTTTGTCGTAACTAACCTTTATTTTGTTAAGTACATTCCATTTATACTTATTTTTGGAAGGTTTTGAACATGAAAGGGTGTTGAATCTTATCAAGTGCTTTTTCTGTATCTATTGCGATTATCATGTGGTTTTCATCATTTTTTAATTGACATAGTGTTTCATATTTATTGATTTGTGTATGTTGAACTATCCTTGCATCTCTGGAATAAATCCCATTTGATCATGGTGTATGATTTGTTCAATATGTTGTTGAGTTAGATTTTCCTAGTATTTTGTTGAGAATTTTTGCATTAATGCTCATCAACGATATAGGTCTTTAATTTTCTTTTTTGATGCTGTCTTAATCTGGTTTTAGAATCAGCATGAATTGGCCTCATGGAAAATGCTTGGGTGTTTATCATCTTATTCAGGTTTTTTGAATAGTTTAAGAAGGATTGTTATTAATTCTTGTAATGTTTGGTAAAATTCACTAGTGAAACCATCTTGTCTAGGGCTGTTGTCTTTGGGGAGACTTTCAATTACCGTTTCAGTTTCCCTGCTTGTAATCAATCTGTTCATGATTTCAGTTTCTTCCTGGTTTAGTCTTGGAATGTTGTATGTTTCTAAGAATGTGCTCATTTCTTCTAGGTTATCCAGTTTGTTGCCATACGGTTGTATATAATATTCTCTTGTCATCCTCAATATTTCTTCTGCATATGTTGTGATTATTCCACTTAAATATCTGATTTTTTTCTATTTTCTCTCTTTTTTATATCTGCTAGTGACCTGTCAATTTTGTTTATTCTTTCAAAAAACCAACTGTTGACTTACTGATTTTTTTTTCAGTCTTTGATGTCTATTTCATTGATTTCTGCTATAATTTTTATTATTTCCTTTCTTCTATTGGATTTTGGTTTATTTTTTTCTTCTAATTCCCTTAGGTGAACATTTAAATATTTTATTTGTGATTCTTTTTGTTTGCCAATGTAGGATTCTATGGCTATCAATTTCCCCTTGATTACTGCTTTTGCTGCATCCCACAGATTCTGGTCATTCTTAATTTTCATTTGACACCAGGTATTTTAAAATTTCATCCTTTATTTCCTTCTTTACCCAATTTTTGTTTACTAGCATGTTGTTTATGATACATTCTTTTGCAATTTTCCTCTCCTTCCTCTTTTGATTGATCTCTAATTTGATACCATTATAATAGGAAAGATGTTAGATATAATTTTGATCTTTGAAATTTTGTCGAGACTTGTTTTGTATCCCAACCTATGGTTTATCCTTGAGAATGTTCATGTGTATTTCAGAAGATTGTGTGCTCTATTGTTTTAGGGTGAAATACTCTCTGTATATCTGTTAAGTCCATTGCTAATTTGTTGTTAAAGATTTTTTTTTTTAATTTTTATTCTCTGTATGATATGACTTTCACTGAAAGTTGAGTGTAAAAGTCCTCCACTATTATTGTGTTGCTCTCAATATCTCTATTTATATGTTAATATTTCTTGATATTTTGGATGCTCCTTTATTGGGTGCGTGTATATTAACAAGTATTATGTCTTTCTGTTGTATTGATCCCTTATCAATATATAATGACCATCTTCATTTTTGTTACCTTTTTTTGTGGGAAGTATACTTTGAGATAAGTATAGCAGTTCCTGCTCTTTAAGATTCACCATTGGCTTAGAGTATCTTCATCCCTTCACTTTAAGTGTGTGTTTCTCTCTTGATCTTAGGTGAGTTTCTTGCAAAGAACATATAGTTGGGTTTTGTTTCTTAATCCATCTAGACACTGTGAGTTTTAGATGGTGAATTCATCTATTTACTTTTGGAATGATTATTGGTATTTGAGGACTTGCTACTGCCATGTTGATTTTTGTTTTCTTGTTTTGTCTATTTGTTACCTTGTTTACTAAAGTTTCTTTGCTTTAGATAGGAGAGCTTCTTTCACTATTTCTTGTAGGAAAGGTCTAGTGGCCGCAAAATCTTTCAGCTTTTATTTGTTGGGAAAAATCTTTATTTCTCCCTTGAATTTGAGAATTTTGTAGATATAGTATTCTTGGCAGGCAGATTTTATCTTGTAGTATTTCGAAAATATCGTTCCATTGTCTCCTGACCTGTAGGGTTTCTGCTGAAACACCTAAGGATAGCCTAATGGGAGTATCGTTTATGTTGCTTGCTTTTTACCTGGGCAAGCTTTACAACTCTTTCTTTGTTTTGGACTTTTGTTTTCTGGGTTTTTTTGTTTTGTTTTGTTTTGTTTTTTCTTTCTTTCTTTCTTTTTTTTTTTTTTTTAAGGAAAGGTTCAGGCAGGAATAAGGCAATAGGCAAGCAGTCAGGAAGAGAGAGGAGGAAGTACTTCATTCACTTTTCATTCAGTTTCACACTGGTTGCTCCACCCAGGCCCCAGGGCTGGAACCCAGGGGCTTGTGGCCTGCATCCTTCCGAGGCAGTTGACCTAATCGTTATTCCACCAAGGCACATCTGTCTTGGACTTTGATAGTTTCACAGTTATGTGCCTTGGTGTAGGTTTTTTGCATTCATATATAACTGAGTGTTCTTTTGGCTTCATTGATTTTTATGTTCATTTCTTTCCCTAGATTTGGGAAGTTTTCAGCAATTATTTCTTTGAATATGTTTTCTCTTCCCTTCTCTCTCTTTTTAGCTTCTGGGATACCCACTATTATTTGTTGCCTTTCTAATGTTGTCAGATAATTCTCTGAGTGTTTCTTCAGCTTAATTTTTTCATTTAGTTTCTCTTTTTTCTTCTACCAGGCTCCTTTCTGCATTGCTATGCTCTAGATCACTAATCCTTTCCTCCATTTGGTTTATTCTATTCCCATAGCTTTCTTTATTAATCTTGATCTCATTTATTGCCTCCTTTACTTTCTGTATCTCTCTGTTAATTATTTTTGTGGAACTTTAGTTTCTGCCTTCTGCTCTTGACTTGTTTTTTCTGAGTTTTCATTTGTCTCTCTGACTTTTTTTTATGATTGCCACTTTGAATTATTTTTCTGTTAAAAAGAACCAATCCTCCATGTCTTTGAAATTGGTTTCTGATGAACTGTCATTTTCTTGAGTCTCCACAATATCTTGAGGTTTCCAAGCATGTTATGTTCTTTTTTCCCTCATGGTATGGGTCCTTGTTGAAGGACTGCTTGCTTGTTCTTTTTGCTAGTGGGTGCTCCAGTTTTATTCTATATTTTTGTCATCGTCTTCCTTTGTGTAATTTTTGTTGTGTCAGGAAGTGGAGGATGGCTGCTGGATGGGGGAGGAGCTCTCTGGGTTGAGGGGGAGAGGGCAGCCATTGCTGGTTGGCTGGGGCAGGGGTCTGGATTCTGCTGGCAGTAATCTTGTGAGCTTTCCTCTCTGAGCCACCAGACTTAAGTCTAGTTCACAGATTGTGTTCCTGGTGTGCCCATCCTCTGGAGCCTGAGTTCCAAGAGGTACGGGGTGCTCAGTGCTTTCTTCTCTGTCCTAGCTGTGCTGCACCTGAATCTTTCTTTTTGAGATTCCTACAAGCCAAGTGTTCAAGGCAGTCCTCACTTTTCTTTCCAGCTATGCTTGAATTCTCCCGCTTCTGGAGCCAAGGCCTCCAACAGCATGGGCCCTGAGAATTGCAGCTGAATTTGTTGCACCTCTCATATTTACCTTTCTATTTCCAAAACAAATCTTTAGCTTCTATGTCCTGCATGAATTCTCCCCATTCTGAGGTGGCGTTCAGTGAGCTGCAGGCATGCTGGGATCTCTCTGCTCATGTCAGCCTCTGGAATTATCCCACACCTTCCCAAGAGAGCATTCAGGGAATGACCCCAGCCACTGCCGTCTTCCAAAATTCTCAGTTTCATGTTTCCTCTTTACCTGTGGGAAGGAAAATGCTTTCTGAGTGGTATTCAACATACTGCTATAGTGAAATAAATGACAAATTAAATTTACTAAAGAAAAACACATTTGAAAATCAAAATATAAGTGATACACTGAGAGGAAATATTTGCAAAATATATCACAAAAATGTTAATACCCTTATTATATAAGGAAATTGTTTGAAAATGAGGGAAAAGAACTTTATCCAATAGAAAATGTACAAAGAACCTGAACAATTTGCAGAAGATACAAAATGATACTTCCATATATAAAATTATTCAGCCTAACTTTAATAAGAAAAATGAAAAATAGAAGTACTCTGAGAGATGATTTCCTCCCTGTCTTATTGGCAAAAAGTTAAAGTGTCTAACACATTGTTTTTGAGGCTCTGAGAAAATAGTTACTCTTACATATTGGTGGTAGAAATGCTCATTGATATGGTCCTTATGAGAAGAGTTTGGCACCATCTAAAGAACAACAATATTAAACAAAAACAAATAACTGCATACGTGTTGTCATGTGATTCAGCAGTTCCACTTTAGGAATTTACTCTGAAGGTGCCCCTTCTACAGTGTGTGAACACCTACATTGAGGTTTTTCAGTGCAGTTCTGTTTTGTAAGTTGCACAGTATTGGAAACAACTGAACACTGATGCACTGGAATGTAGTCAGATAAACTGTTAAATACCTGCAGTGGAAAATGGTGCGGTGTGAAATAAAGGAATGAAGATTATCTCTATAATCCATTTTGCAGTGATTTCTAGGATAAGTGAAAAAAGCAAAGTGGCAAAGAGTATCTATAATATACCTTTGTATAAAAAAGAAGGTAAAATAAGAAAATATGTGAATCTGAGCTTCATAAAACAAGAAGGAAAGGAAGGATCAGGAAAAGTTAATGGTATCAGTTACCTAAAAGGTTTTGGGGGAATGGGGTGTGGGAAATAATTGGAGTTAGGGGATTGACACTTTTTAAAATATATGGTTTTGTGTAGTTCTGATTTTTGAAACTATGTTATTGTTTTATATACTCAGTATAAACATAATCAATATACATGGGTGCTTTAAATCAGAATACACAGAGAAATAAGCTGAACTGTATTTCAAATGATGATATAACCAAACAGAAGTGCTCTGAGAGAGACAAACTGAGAAAAGAAAAATTAACAAACTTGAAAATAATTTAATGCACCCTACCTCTTGTTTTGGTCACCTTATTAGAAAAGAATTTGTGTTAGAGGAGCAAGCATATTGATTACAGAAGAGGGAAAAGCCCTTATGTACTCCGAAACAAAAGTATGAAGGTCAGTGATGAAAGGACAGGTGAGGGACGAAGTGGCATTCTAGGCTGAGTGTAGGATCAGGTGAATCAGACTGATGTACACATTCTGATTTTGTACAGTATAACTTATGGATTCAGAACCTTAGATTCTCACTCTTTGTTGTTCCTGCTTTTAATTCTGTTTTAGACAGCAGTAAATAACTAAAATAATAACATTGTATAAACTTGTAGCTCTGCCTTAAGAAAATAGCTTCTGTCATTTATTTAGACTAGATCAGAATATTTGTAAATAAAATTAATTCAGCAAGTTGCCTAAATATAATATACTTTTTGTTGGATTAATATGATTTTCATCAGTTAAAAATGTCTTCTGTGGAATCTGGAAATATATTAAACTCCCTTTAAAATATGACAATTGATTTTTATTAAAGACCAACTTATAAAAATCACTCTGAGTAAAGATATTTTAAGTAATAGACTAATAATTTTCCATTGAGATGGTTATTCTCTTATGAAAAAAAATCTACCTTATTCATATTTCATGGATTGCATGCAGCCAGGTCTGTATTATGAAGTTTTTTTGGTCAACATTGGGAGATACGTATCTGTATCTATATAGAGCTAGATATAGATATGTATATGATGGTGTTCCTAAAATTCCTATTGCATAATGCCGTTGTAGCCTCAAAATGTCATAGTGTTTTATGCCTGCAAAAGCCTCAGACATCTCCTGCCGAGTCTCTTGATAGCATCATTTTTCCTTGTGCTTGATTTAATCTCATGTTGTTTTGTTCATCATGGTTCACAAGAGTACAGAGTCCACTGCAATTGTTGCCAATAAGAGGCCACGTGGAGTGATTGACCTGGAAATGAAATTCAAAGTGATTAAGGACTATGAAAGTGGAAAATCAGTGATGATTATTGCTTTCCAGAAAGGCATGTCTTGTTCCACCATGACTGTGATCCTGAAGAATAAGAACAAAGTGACAGAAGCTGTTAAAATTCTACTTCATTGAAAAATACGACAGTAACAAAAGTTTGAGAAGGACCTACATCAGTACAGAGAAACTTCTGATGACCTAGAATGAAGACGAGACAAGGGAGTTTATCATTCTCAGTACCATAACGGTTATGACCAAAGTAAGAAGTTTATTTGTGATGTTGTTAGAAAAGATTGGCTCTAACTACTATGTTGAATTTAGGGCTTTTTTTGAGTAGTTTAAATAATTCAAGAATTGTTTTTTATAATTTTGTTATATAATGTGAACATAAGTGGTGAGTCTACTAGTGGTAGTTTACTGATATAAATAAAGATAGCTGAAAAATTGGAAATTTAGCTAAGCTGATTGTGGAGGAAATTTTACTTGCCAGAGCAAATCTTCAGTCTAGATGAAAACTCCCTATTCTGGAAACAGATGCCTGAAAGGACTTTCACTCTTAAGGAGGCCAAATCAGGACTTGGTTTCAAGACTTTTAAGGACAGCAGTCCTGCTGTTGTTTCAGACTAAATTCAGACGATGTTTCAGACTAAATTAAAACTCTTTGCGATCTGGCAGAGTGAAAACCCCATGACTTTCAAGCATATCAACAAGCACACAATGCCAGTATTCTATAGGAGCAATAAGAAGTCATGGATAATACAATACCTCTTCCAAGATGCCCTCCTGAATTACTTTGCCAGAAAAATGAATTGTTGTTTGGAGAATAACATACCTTTCAGGATTTTGCTTATTTGTTAATAATGTTCCCAGGCATCCTTTTATTGGTAATCTTCATCTCAATGTCAGTGGTGTTTCTCCCTCCAAACACTACCTCTTTGATACAACCAATGAATCTAAGAGTTCTAGCAGCTTTTAAGCTCTGCTACCTGAGGTAGACCTTTGTCCTGGTGATTGCTGCAACTGAGGACGACACTGATGCACTTTTGGACGGATTACAACATCTGACTGCTTCAAGAACTTTGCTTGGGATGTATGACTGACATTTGGAAAAAGACACTCAAGAGGTTCATCTGTGACTTTAAAGGATTTTCAAAGTATGCAAGTGTTGCAGATATCAACAAGACTGTGATTGAGATGGCAAGCAACTTGAACCTTAGTGTGGATAAAGTTGATGTTGAGGAACTCTGAGAGGTTCCTGAGGAATTGACTAATGGGGTGCTGGTACTGGAACAGGAATGCATAGGTAAAGAGGAGGCAAGAAAGAGGAAACTGTAGGAGATGGAAAAAAGTTTGTCAAGTACAATTCATAGTGAATCTTTAGCAGACCTCAACAAACGCCTTATAAAGTATGAAAACTTGGCCCCAACACCAAAAACTTTTCAATAATAGAGATCGCGGTGCATTGTCTACTTACAAGCAAATCTGTGATGAAAAAAGTGACAGATCAAGCAAACCATCATGGACATATTTCTGAAAAGAGTGACACCTGCTCAGGAAAAGCCTAAAATTAGTATGTATTTCAGAAGAAAACTTTAGACATAGGCAATGACAACTCCATGTAAGTTATTGCCTCTGAAGACCCTCCAGTGGGATGAGATGTGGTAGTGGAAGACCTCCATATTGATGATCCCAACCCTGTGTAGCTGTAAGTTACTATGGGTGTTTGTGCCTAAGTTTTTAATGAAAGGTTTTAAATAAAAAAAATTAAATAGAAAAATGCTTGTGGAGAGAAGATAACAAAGAAATAAAATATGTTTGTGCGGTTATACAATGTGTATGTTTAAGTATTATTACAAGAGCCAAGAGTTTAAGAAAAATTAAAAGTAAAAAAGTAACAGTAATCAAAGTTGAGTTTTTATTAAAAAGTTATTTTATTGTGTAGATTAAGTGTAAAACATTTACAAAGTCTTTACTTCATAAAGTAGTGCTAATACTTGTTCTCAGTCTTCATATCCAGTTATCATTCACTGACCCAGAGCAACTTCCATTCATAGTAAGTACCCTATATTGTGTTCCATTTTTATTTTTATATTATATATAAATATATATTATGGTAACTACTCTACACATTAAAATAACCTCATATGTATATAGGTTCTCCATTCCTCAGATATGTGTCAACACACCCTGCCCTTTACCAAATCACCAAATGTTCTTCACTATTGCCCAGTGGGCTCTGGCACATATGCCCACCTCCCTACCTGCCCTGATACTCCTTTCCCTATTGGTAACCTCAGTTCTCTTGAAAGTGTCCAAGGGTTAATTTTATTTCATCTGTTCCTTTGTTTTGTCTATTCACATTCCACCTATGAGTGAGGTCATCTGATATCTAACTTGCTTCTTTTGACTTATTTCACTTAGCATAATCCCTCTAGATCCATCCATGTTGATTCAAATGATAGAACTACATCTCTTCTAAGCACTGTGTAGCATTCCCTAGTATATGTACAATATCTTTATCCATTTATCTGACTAGGGCACTTAGGTCGTTTCCAGTTCTTAGCTATTATAAATAGGGCTGTAATAAAAATAGGGGTGCATAAATCTCTGAAGATGAGTGTTTTTGTATCTTTTAGATAAATACTCACAAGTGGAATGGAGGGATCATATGGGATTTCCATATTCAAATTTTTGAGGTATCTAAACAGTTTTCCATACACCAATTTGAAGCACCAATTTGAAGTCCCACCAACAGTGCAGAAGTGTTCCCTTTTCTCTACATCCTTGCCAGCATTTGTTGTTTCCAGACTTTCGGATAACAGCCAGTCTCTCAGGTGTAAGGTGATATCTCATTGTTTTAATTTTCATTTCCCTGATAGCCAGCAAGTAGGAACATCTTTGCTTGTTGACCATCTGTATGTCTTCAGAAAATTGTCTCTCCGATTCCTCTTCCCATTTTTGATTGGATTGCCTTTTTTTCTGTTACTGAGTTTTATGAGTTCTTTGTATGTTTTAGATGTTAACCCCTTGTCAGGAATACGAAATGCAAATATCTTCTTCCAGTTAGTAGATTGCCTTTTGGTTTTGGTGATGTTTTCTTTCACTGTGAAGAAATTTTTAGTTTGGTGTAGTCTCAGTTGTTTTCTTTTCTTTTGTTTCTCTTGACGCTGGAGTCGAGTCCCCAAAGACCTCTCTATGGCTGATGCCACGGGATGTCTTTCCTATTGTATCTTCCAAGAATTTTACAGTTTCCAGTCTTATGTCCAAGTCTGTAGTCCATTTTGAGTTAATTTTTGTGAATGGTTTTTGAGAGTGATCTAACTTCATTCTTTTGCATGTGGCTGTTCATTTTTCCCAACACCATTTATTGAAGAGAGTTTCCTTTCTCCGTTGTATGCTTGTGGCTCCTTTGTCATAGATTAACTAACTGTATGTGAGTGGGTCATTTTCTGGTGATTCAGTTCCTTTCCACTGATTTGTGCCTTTGTTACTATTCCAGTACTACTTTTTATCACTGTCACTTGTATTATAGCTCAACATCTGATTAATCCCTCCAGATTCGTTCTTTTTTCTAATAATTGCTTTGGCTATTTGGAATCTTTTATTGTTCAATACACATTTTAAGATTTTTTCTCTATTTCTTAGAAATAAGTCTGGGATTTTAATGGGAATTGTGTTAAATCTGTGTATTGCTTTGGGTAAGATGATCATTTTAATGATGTTGGTTCATACTAGCCATGAGCAGAGGATGTCTTTCCATTTCTTTGTGTCCTCCTGTTTCCTTTAAGAAGGACTTGTAATTTTCATTGTCCTAGATCTTTTTAAACAAGGTGTGGGTTTCCTGAATGCAGCAGAAGGTTGGGTTATGGTTTCTAATCCATTTTTCCACTCTGCTTCTGTTGCGTGGTGAGTTCAGTCTATTAATGTTTAGAGTGCTTATTGATTTGTAGCTGCTTATTGTCATTTTGTAATTTGTCTTCTGTTGGTTGCTCTAGACAATGCCTTTTTCCTTCTCTTTCTCTTCTTATGTTGAATTGGTCTAGTTCTGTTTTGATTGGTTTTTCTTTTTGTTTTCTTTCTTGCTTTCTCCCTGGATATGTATTTGAGATTACCCTGAAGTTAGCTTTAACAATTCTCTGTTTATTTCCTATATTTATGTAAAAGTCTATTAGTCTTCTATCATTCCAACTATCCACATTTTTGTTCTCTTCACTTCCTCCCCACTTGTATATTTACTGTCTTACTGTTTTATGTGTCATGGCTTTACACTTTATAGAGCATTCTTTAATATTTTTGGCAGAGCTGATCTTGTGGTCATGAATTCCTTGTACTTTTATGTATGAGAAAAGCTTTCTATTATTTATCATTCCCTCAGTTCTGATTGATAATCTCACAGAGTATGCTAGGTTGCAAATCCTTTTCTTGTAGCCCTTTGAATATATCATGTCATTCCCTTCTGTCCTGTAGAGTTTCACTTGAGAAATCCTCTGACAGTCGCTTGGGGACTCCTTTGTATGTGACATGTTTTTCTCTGGCTACTTCTAAGATTCTTTATCTTGTGTTTTTGAGATTTGATGACAATGTGTCTGGGTTAGTTCTGTTTGGGTTTCTTTTACTAGGAGCTCTTTGAGCTTCCTGGGTCTGTAAGCTTGCTTCATTCTTCACGTTAGGGAAATTGCCTGCTATTATTTCTTCCAATACTGTTTCTGCCCTTCCTTTCCCTCTCTTCTCCTCCTGGGACTCCTATGATGCAAGTATTCCTTTTGATGTTAACCCCAGTGGTCATGAGTGCTGTCTTTGTTTCTTTGCAATTTTTTTTTAATCTCTTAGGTTTACTTGAGTGGGTTCCTCCTCCCTGTCTTCCAGATTGTTGATTCTGTTGGAAGCTTTATCCATCCTATTACTGAGTCTCTCTATTGAGTTCTCTAGTTCAGCTATCATAGTCTTCATTTCTTTGATATCTTGTTTCATTTCTTCTGTTTCTTTTTTTTGGTGTTCTCTTTTACTTCTTCTATTGTTTTCTGGATTCCCCTGAATGTGTTCATCACTGTTACTCAAATTCATCTTCATGTAGTTTGTGTTGTCTATTGTATTCAGATTTTTCTGTGTTTTTTTTATTGGATCCATCATCTCACGTATATTTCTCTGTGTCTTTGTTCTGTTTGGCATTCTGTTTATATTTTTCGTTATTTCCGTTTCCCTGCAGTGATGGTGTTATGTAGGGTGATCGCCTGGCTGCTGGCCCACAGTTTGCAATCAGGATGCAGTTCTGCCTCTGCCCACAGGTGGTAGTAACAGGAAGTGTTGTGATTTAGTTGCTTCGGGGAGACTACCTTCTTCCTTTTTTCCTGGGGGTGGGGTATCTGATGGGTGGGATATCAATAGGTGGATCCTGAGACTCTGGTGCAAAATGGTGGTGGGAAGGGTTGGGGGTGAGGAATTTCCGTAGCTGTCTTCCATTTATGGTGGCACCTAACTTAATTTTGCCACCGAGCTCCAGCTCAGTCAACAGGGCATTGACTCGCCTTCCACCTGATGCCAATAGGATCTTCCTTGCCTCCATGGCCCAGCCTTGCTGCACAGGTTCCTTGCTCCTTCTGCAGTGGCTCTTCAGGCCTGTTCGCATCCTCCCGCAGTTCCACTCACCCACTCCTATGCTGTGGCTCCTATGCTGAGTCCTGAATCTGCAGTTTAGATGCTTAGGGGTTGTTTTAACCTGCTTGTCACCACGAAAGTTGTTCTGTCTCTGCAGCCCCTGCGCTTGCCCTTACTTCTTATTTGTCTCTGAAAAACAGGTGAATTTCTGGTTATTCTGTGGGGACGAGCTGAATCTTTCCTCTACCAGGTCGTTATTTTCTCTCCTGTCTATAGTGTATTGTTGATGTATCCTCTCTATGTCTTCATGTGTTTAGATACACAAATACCGTTGTGTTGCAGCTGCCAGTAGTGTTCACTGCAATAACTTACTATCCAGTTTTGTAGTCTAGGAGCAATAGGCTATATATACCGTATAGCCTAGGTTTGTAGTAGGTTAAGTCATCTCGGTTTGTAGAAGTGTACTCTGTGACGTTCACAGAACAGCAAAATCACCTGATAGCAAATTTCTCAGAATGTGTCCCCATTATTAAGTGATGCATGGCTGTAAATAAAAATATAGCGGGCTAAAGAGGGGTGTCTAAAAGCTATATCCCTATCCTAATTTTCAGAACCCGTGAATATTAACGCATATGGTAAAAGTGAATATTCCCTTATATAGTAAAAGAGTGACCATTGTCTTATATGGCAAAAGACGTGATTAAGTTAATGATCTTGATTGGAATAACTTTTCCTGGATTTTCTGGGTGGGCCCTAAATCCAGTAACAAGTATCCTTCTAAGAGAGAAGCAGAGGGACATTCCACAGAGAGAAGATGGATCATTGTGACCTGGAATGACATCAAGCTTAGAGTGTGTAATGACTATTGCATAGGTTGATGTTTTTTGACAGTTACCACCAGTTACGTATAAGTAGGATACAGGACTGGTGAGGTTTCAGTTATGTATATATCCATCAATGAGGAACTTGAATTGTTTGCTATATGGTACAGATATTACCAAATGTTTTATTTCTTTGAACATTTTTCTTTTAGAATGTAAACTGATCCAATTCTATACAGCAGGAAAGAATTATTTAGAAATGTGAAAGTGATGAAAACCTTGGATAAAAGCATTATTATAGTATAGAGAACTCTGGGTATGTGGAAGTATGTACTCTCGGTTTCAGGAAGTGTATATAATAACTATATTAACATAGTTATTAATAACAAAATTGGAATGGTAAAGATTGTTCTTCATGAGTGAGATGTTATCAGAATTGAAATCTCATAGAATAATTGTGTATTATTCCAGTGAGTAACACAGGAATAGCATCTTGAAAAGACTGTGACATGAGTAACTCTAGAACAGATTTTAATTGACCATGGATAAAAGTATAAAATAAAGTTATATAACCAGGGATAAAAAACATGATAAAGAACAGTAAAAAAATCAGAAAATCTGCAATAAAGCATGGTTTGAGAATGGTTGAAACAGAAAAGCTAAAGGAATTTTTAAAAATGTTTTGCTTATATGGACCATCATCTAGGGGTGGATGATGCAATGATGATGGGAAACAGAACAGCATGCTGCTCTCCTTTGCTTCTCTATTATTTAATAAGGGGGCCACAATATCAGTATAGGTGGAAGTATGGAAAAAATGGAAACTTCAAGAGATTTTTACTTTTGATTCTGGATAGTTAATGAACTTGAATGGAGGGAAATAAACCTTTATTTTCACTGACTTTCAGCTTAAATTTAATAATTTCTTCAACTTTCATGTAAACAACAAATCCCACAGTAACATTAGCATTAAATTTTATCACTAATAGAACTACAGATATTTTCATACTATATAACAGTCGTTGTAGCAGCCTCAATGATCACATATGCCTACTACTGCTTTAAAATTGGTTACTATAACCAGAACTAGATCTTACTATTTAACTCATTAATAAAACATAAATAATGTATTTTGAAAGTTGTATTTCAGTATTTTTCTTTAATAATCTTTTGTATCCTTTCTGTTTTAAAATTTTATTTTTTGCATTTTTTATCAAGCATTGTGAAATTGTAAAATGTTTGATAAGAAGTCTATCTAGAAAGATGCCAAGAAATAAATTTATTTTGCCATCACATTGTTCATTTTTTCCTTCCCAAATCACTAAAATTATTCATTTATTCTAAGGGGTCAATAGCAAAAAAATTTTTAGAACCATTCAATTAACTCTTCGAAATAAGTCTGTCTTCAACATCAGTACCCCAGTTACTTGGAAAATGGTAAAAAAATCTGTGTTGAACTTGTTTCTCTTTAGGGAATATGGAGAGTCACAGAGGTATTAAATGATTCGAAATAAGTAAATGTCATATTTTTGCCTTGGTCAGTTTGTTATTATTATTTACTAAACTCTTCTGTTAGGCCATTGAAAGCGTAGATTAGAAGGACTTGGAGTAGTAGTCCTTATAGGGCTGTACGTAACATTCCTGTTATCTATTTGAAACAGTCTGTGTGGTTAATAATACATTTCTACACTATGTCCCCATATTTTACCTTGAGATTAGTTAAAAATATATCAGAATTTTTCTTCCCCACCTTCAGCAACCACCCATAGTGGCCATTATGGCCGGTATGGCCGTTTAACCTTGCCTTAAGGACCAAGATACCTGTTCACAGTTTTCATCTCTAGTTCATGTCCTCTCCTGATTCTTGATAGTTCCATTTCAATTTGACCATGTACTATTGTGGCCACACTCTATATTTGTTATTTACCAGTAATTCTCCATCTCTCAAATCTCTAACTTTACTATCTTACTAATACCAATAGTTTAGCATTTCCCTTAAATGTTTAAAAATTATAAAATATAAAATGAATAAATATAAATATAAAAACACTAAAATTAAAAGTCACCATTTAAAAATAGAGAGATCTAGTATGAAAATTTGGATTGTTAGTCTTTTTTTTTTTTTTTTAAACTTGAAAGATTTACAATGTTGGCACTAATAACCTGTGTGGCTAGAGGAGAATAAGAACTGTCAGTTTTAACTAGAAATGTGCTCTATGTGTTGGCTCAGTTTCTCTTATCTCTGTTATTTCCCATTGTCCCGATTTGGTCTTGAGCCCAGTGTCAGTTATAATTTATCATTGCTTTAGTTGTTTTTTTTTTTCCATTCTAGGTTTCTTTGAGCACTTAAGTCACATTTTTGATTATTAGGTATTTGATTGCAAAATTTATAGTTTCTAATTTTCATTATAGTTCTTTATCTTTTTCCTCCCTTTTTATAATCCTCGCTTACTTCCTTTATATGTTATGGAGATATAAATGTTCATTACTTTCAAAACTTATTTTCATCACTGCTCTTAAATCCATTTAAGAGCATAGCATGAAAGGTGAAATTGAGAACAGAATTTTAAAAATTTAAAAGCAAACTAAGCAAATAAGTATGAAATATCTTTTGGTATGTATGAAAAATATAAAATTGAAATAATGAAAATTAAAACATGACATGTTATAGTTTATAGATATAGCTAACACGATAGTCAAAGTGAATGTATTACATTAATAAACAAATGGAAATTAATATACAACTCAAAAGTTATGAAGGTAATTCCTATAATAAAAAAACAAAGTTTTTTTTAAAAAAGCAATAAGTTAGAAAATGAAACTGATTAGTTTCAAAATCTTGGTTTTTTGAGAAAATTAACATAAGAAATGACTAGTTAGACTAGGAAAAAAGAAAAGTGCAAATATACAAAAACCGGAATTGACAAGGATATATAGCTGTTAAAAGAGAGTACTTAAAAAATCATGAGATTACTTTTGTAGTAGCTGATGAAAAAGAAAAAAAACCTTTGAAAGTGTAAATAGCATTAATATATACATTTTGCCAATGTAACATAAAATAGACTTAAATAGAAGGAGTAACTCTGAACAGAACATTTATCATGAAGAATAAAGGGAATTATTTTGAGCTCTCTCAGTAAAGAGTCCCAATGTAACTGGGCAGTGAAGCAGAACCTAGTGAATATAGCCATCCAGCAAAATTAGTTAATTATAAGCAAAGAAATCTACGACATTTCATTAGCAGATTCTAGTTACAGATAGACTGATCAGATGATGGTTTGAATTGGTTTTCAATCGATGCATTGTAGACTTGGGATTGGCTTCGTAAACTAGCAGAATCCCTGTTAGTGCCTTAGTATCTGCTATTGCCAGCAGCTATTTCCCACATACCTCACTTTCCTCCCACATAGCCCTGTGCACATGTGCCTTGCCTGTATAATCTCTGTAACCCCTACAGTCAGAGACGTGGATCTGAGACAAAGCAGGTCTCCCACTTCCTTGACTGGCATCTCTCAATAATAAACCTGCTTTCCTTTCACTAACACTCATCTCTTGAGTATTGTTTTTTGTATGGTGAATGACCAGACCTGGGTTTAGTAACACCAAGCCTAGGTGATGTCATAGGAAAAGGCTACCAAACTTCTAAAAGGTCAACAATGTTAAGAATATTTAAACTATTCTAAGCGGAATAAAGGACATTTTTCAAATTTATTTTATGACATTTATCATTTGAACCAAAAACTGATAAAGTTTGCATGAAATTTATAAGCAAGCTCAATTATAATTGTTGGTATAAAATGTTTTTAAATGATCAATAAAGTTTTGTTTTAAGTATATTCATTATGAAAATCTTTTAACTTATTTTGTTAAAGGGATAACAATAAAAGTATGATTTCCATAGATCTAGTAAATACATTTGACTTCTCGAGATAGTCCTGCTCGACTACCTATTGAGGCTGTGCATCTTCCATCATTGGGGCAGCTGGTTTCTCAGGGTAGCTGCACTGTCTTCACTCTTTCTCCTAAGAATCCTGTGGAAGCTCAAAGAAAATAATTGATGATGGGCAAGCATTCTACTTATGTCTAGAGCTTCCAGGAATTCGACTGACTTTTGACTTTAATTGTTGTTCTAGTTGCTTTGCTTATAAGGGTTATATTGTTTGAGATTTTTCTTTTTTCTTGATGTAGATCCGAATGGCTATAAACTTCCCTCTGAATACTGCTTTTTCCTTCATGTAAGTTCTAATAGCTAGTGTCTATATTCTCATTTGTCTCCAAATATATATTTTTTTATTTCTCCTTGATTTCTTTTATCCATATTCAGTCAGAAGCATTTGTTTAATCTCCACTTTTTTTTTTTGAATTTTTTAACACTTTTTGTGGTTGATTTTTAGTTTTATGCCATTGCAATCAAAGAAGATACTTGGTATGATTATTTAACTTTCATAGTTTTGTTGAAAATTGTTTCATTTTTCAATGTATGATTATTCTTTGAGAATGTTCCATGATCACTCAAGAAAATGTGAATTTTTCAGTGGTTGGGGAAAGTACTCTGTAAATGTCTATTGAACCCATCTGTTCTAATTTGTCACTTAAGGCTGTTGTTTCCCTATTAATTTTCTGCGCGGTTGATCTGTCCATTTTCACAAGTAGGGTGTTTAAGATTCTTACTAATATTCTGATATCAATGTCTCTCTTTAGTTCTGTTAATAGTGAATTTATATATTTTGATGCTCCCTCCCTTGCTGCTCTGTTATGCTTTACTGTTAGTGTTACGATTTAAATATAAATTGTTGTGTAAAGTCCCTCTGGATCTTTTGTCGCTTTCTTTAGTTGGACTGGATGTCAACTTTATCTGATGTAAGTATGGCTTTCTCTGCATTTTTTAGGTTACCATTTAATTGTCTTCCAACCTTTGACTTAGAGCCTGTGTTTTTCTTTAGAACTTAGTTGGGTTTTCTGCGTGAAGTAGAAAGTTGGGTTATGTCTTTTGATTCACTAAGCACTCTGTGCCTTTTGATTGCTGAGTTCATTCATTAATATTTAGGGTAGTTACTGGTATGTAACTGATGATTGCCATTTTGATATTTGTTTTCTGTACTTTGTTGCATACTGTCCCTATACCTTTTCTTTTTTAGTCTGTTCCTGTGCTTTAAAAACTTTTATGTTGTGTTTGGTTTCCCTTTTCATTTTCTTCTTTGTTTTCTTTTTATGGATTTGTGTTTTGAGATTACCCTGGAATGTATGTTTCTATGCTGATAGCCCTTTTTAACTTAAAAGCAGGTTAATCTCTAGGTCATTGTAACAGTCCACATTGGTGCTCTCCTCCTCACCTTTTATGTTTTTAGTGTCTCGTTGCCTCTAAGTGGGTTTTCTTTTCATTTTGTAGAAATTCCTTAGTATTTCCTATGAGGCTGGTTTAGTTGCGATGAATTCCTTTAACTTTTGCTTGTCTGTAAAATTTTATCATTCTTTCAGTCTAAAAGATAACATAGCAGGGTTGAGTATTCTTGATTGGAAGACCTTTCCTTCGGCACTTTGAATATATCGTGTCATTCCTTTGGACTGTAGAGTTTTTGCTGAGAAATATGCTGACAATCTTATGGGGGCTCCCTTGTTTGTAACCTATTTTGGTTTAGCTGCTTTTAAGATTGTCTCTTTATCTTTGTTTTTTTGTCACTTAAATTACAATATCTTGGTATATGGCTATTTGAGTCTCTTTAGTTTGGAGCTTTAGTTTTGAACCCTTTGAACTTCCTGGATCTGGATGTCTGTTTCCTTCCCCAAGGTTAAGAAAATTCTCCCCCATTGTTTCTTCAAATACGGTTTCTGCCCCTTTCTCTCTTTTCTCTTTCTGGGAACCCTGTGATGTTCCTCTTGGTGTTATTCCATAATTCTCATGTACTCTCTTTTAATTATTTGCTTCTTTGCTGGTCTGCTTTGGTGCATTCCACTGTCCTCTTACCTTACAGATTCAGTTGGAGGCTTCTTCCAGTCTACTGTTGAGCCCTCTATTGTGTTTTTTGGTCCAACTCTTGTGTTCTTTAGCTCTATGAATTCTATTTGAAACTGCTTCATATTTTCTCCATTTTTGTTGTAGTTCTCCTTTTGTTTCTTCATTATTCTCCTCATTTCAGTGAGCATCATTAAAACAGCTGTTTTAAAATCTTAGGTAGTTTACTTCTGTTACTGCTAGCTTTTTCCTTGGAATTTTGTGTTGGTCCATTATGGGCTGTATTTCTCTGTCTCTTCATTTTCTTTTGTACTCTATTTCTGTGGGTTAGGCTGTCTAACTTTCCTTTCCATCCCTGATATAGTAGCCTTATGTTAGGGTATCAGGTTGCAGAATATAGGCCTATGGTGTTGGCCCAGAATGCTAGTGTTTTGTTATTGTGTGATATCTGCACCAGTCATAATGGTTAGACCTAAAATCAGCTCTGTTTTGAGGTCTGAGAATCCAGCCTAAAGGGTTGGAATCGCCCCAGGAAATGTTTAGGTCTACCCCACAGTCACAGATTGAATAGCAAGGCACAAGGAGAGAGACTTAGGAGTTATGGACCCAGGCCATAAGCAAGCCACAGTCTTGACAGAGGCCCACTGGTGAGAAGGTATCTCCTGCAGTCCAAAACACCCTCCCGCAAACCCCATGAACGTCTCTTGTCTTCTCTCTGGGCAGTGGCTCCAGCAGGAGTAGCATACAGTAGTAAGCCCAGAGACCTGGAGATAGAAGAACCAGTAGGTGGTAGGCAGTTATGAAAAACTCTTTTCAGTAGCCCCAGGCAGGTGCAAAATTGCTCTTTCTCTGGGGTCTCTTTAATATCCTCCCTGAGAGAGCTGCAGAATCCTTCAGGAAATTTCTCAGCTGTCTGGCTTGGGGTTGCTCACCAAATTGCCTATCCCCAGCCTGACTGAGTAACTGCTGCCCTGGCGATCTGGAGGAGCAGAGAACTTTAATTGCTTTAACTGTTCAGCACCTTACATGCACTAATGTTGGAGGGAACTGGTATTTCTCCCTCAGGGCTTTGCTGTAATAAAGTAATTTGCAGTGTCTACCAAACAGAAGAGCTCCTGAGGGGACATCAAGCAATCTCTTGGATCACAGGGAAGTTATTCTCTTATTCTCCATGCTGAAGTTTTTGGTTCAAAAACTTCAGGTCTATGCATAGTTTATCTATGGACTCCTTGTGCTTTCTCTGTTGTATTCTTTGCTCCCCAGTGTTCTATTGTTTTTCAAAGAAAAGGCCCTGTATTTTCCACTGTAGGTTGTATGTGCTCATGATCAGTTCCCAGGTCTGGGGGTGTTGGGAAGAATTTATTTTCAGCATTTAACTCCCAGAGTCAACATGGGACCAGATGGACATGGAGGATGGAGATGCTGACAGGATGCAACAAATGGGCATGGAATTTCTTTTGGAGCCAGAGGCTTTTAGAACTAAACTGAGAAACCTCAGAATGTCCCTCTTCCTATCTCACCTGGCATTACCTGCAGAGATAGCCTGGTCTTTGGTGGTAAAAAACACTGGATCTTATCAACAGGCATTCTTTAGACTAAAGGAGGGGTATAAATTTAGTAATCTCATAGCTATCAGGGCAGCTCTCCCTGCCCAGGAGAGGCTATCTCCTGCTTTTGCTTTATTTCTTTGCCATTTTCTCTAATAAACTTACAAAACTGCACTTTAATGCTCAAGAATTCTTTCTTGAACCGTTTGCTGCAGAACCCCAGAGCCCCTTATCAGGGGTACCTACTGAGGGAGCAAGGCCTTTAGAGGCAGGAAGAGGATCTGCACCATTGGTAACTCCCAGGGCTTGGTACCAGGTGGTGTTTACACTGTGACTACTGGGCTTCTCCTACCATTAAAAAGATGTGTGTCTCTTCTCTTTGTGGAGATGCTGGTCCTTGTTATTTTTCAAAACTCTTAAATGTGTGTAATGTAGTTGTGTCTGTGGAGAGAAGATGAGCTCAAGATCTTAACAGTCTGCTTTCTTGAAGCTATGTCCCCCCAGAAATTCTAAGCTGTTGTGTTATTCCATCATCAGTCTTTAAGAATTGGTTAATCTTTGGTTGATTCCCCTTTCTTTTAAGTTCGCCACCTCTTTCTCCTATAGTTTGATAAGAATATAACAATTTATATTTATGTATCCCATTTCTTCTCAGTGATTTGTTACCTTTTTGAATTCGTTTTGCCTAGTTGTTTTATAATCTCATCTTTAGTCAGTGTTCTTTAGAGAAACCACCACCCCTCTCTCTCTCTCTCTCTTTCTCTCTCTCTCTCTCTCTCTCTCTCTCCCCCCCCCTCCTCTGTCTCTCTCCCCACTCCTCTCTTCCCCCCCTCCTCCTCTTTCCTCTCTCCCCCTCTCCTATCTAGGATTCATTATAATGAATTAGTTCTTGCATTTATGAGCCTGAGAAGTCTGCATTTGCAAGCTGAGACCCAGAAAAACCAGTGGTTTAGTTCAGTCTGGGTCTTAAGGTCTGAAAACCAGAAGCTCTGAACAAAGATCAATGTCCATTTAATCAATCAGGCAGGAAGAGTAGGATTCTTCCTTCCTACCTTTACTCTTACTCAGTTCCTCAACAGATTGGCTAATGCTTATCCACATAGGAGAGTGCAGACCTCTTTACTGAGTTCACTGATTCAAATGCTAATTTCTTTTCCTTTTAGGAACTCAAGTTACCATTCAAATGCTAATTTCATCCAGACACACCCTCAGAAACACACCCAGAAGTACTGGTTAGCCAGAGTTGGAAGCCCCATAATTCATTCAAGTTGGCACATGCAATGAAAATTAACATATATGTGTTCTTAGATATATAAATATGTCATATATATTTATGTATAAAGTATATCATTCTAAATTAAATTCAGTAACTGTGGCTAATACATCACTATAGCCCTGTACTAAACACATATTCCTTTCCTATTAACACATTCATTATTGGAATAAGCTAGACATGTTAGGTTAAATTAATTGGAAGGTCTTCAATTTTTTTTGCCTCTTATGAACAAAGTATCTCAATATTTATTCTTGGTTACTCCCTAGTGGTAACATTTTTGAAACAACTGACAGTATTTATCAGTAAATTTTCTGACAATTTCAGAAGTGAAAAAATAATCATAGAAAAACTGTAAATAATAAGGCATTGCACACAAGAGCAGAAACAAATCCTTTTGGAGGCAAATATTGCTATATTAAAGAAGGATGAAGAAATAATTACCAAGCTTTTTCTTAAATAGGATGCATTTCTAAGAAAAGTTACTAACCTCAGATTTTTACCCTAGAGACTTTCTAAAGACAACCAGCACTTTCTTTTATGTTGTCAGTATTCCTTCCTCTAATGACTGTTGAGTTTAGGGAGAAGAATATAAAAAACGAACTAAACAGATACAAAATTAAATGCTTAGCTTTGAGAATGAAAAGTCCAGACCTATAAAATAGATCATACCCAGCAAGACTGTTGAAATTGGGCATTTCGTTCACTCTTCATCTTATCTAGTCTCTGTTCTATAATTTGTTTTCCTTAAATTTTGATTTTTGTCACTTACTTATTTTGCTATTTAAAAAAAAACACTGATTCTGATTTTTGTTCTTCTTGGCCATTTTTCTTATGATGGGCTTTTGCTTCTAGCTTCAGTACTTATTAGTTCTCATTTCTCTGAGCAGATCTGACAGTCATGTACTTCTGTAGGGAAATACCTCTGTATTGACCAAGCCTCATTCCATGGCCAGTGTTCCCAAATTAGATTAGGTTATCTTTATTTCTATCCTTTCCTCTGACATTCCACATCTCTTCCAAGTTTTTCTAATGTTTACTCAATATCATCATCTTTTTCTGAGTTAATTTGCCTCAATTCAGATCAATCTGTATCTCATTTCACTTACATTGGTTGAGTTGTTAATGTATCTAACTTATATGTGTATATTTTCATATTTTCTTTGTATCACTGGAAGCTGTATATGTCTCTGATGAGTCATTAGTGGGTTATTTGTGGTATCTCTTTTTGTCTGTTCTTTTCTGTTTTCTCAGTAAGTTGTAAATTCAGCCTATGCAAGAGTAAAGCTTAGCTCACATCTCTAAACTTCCAACAAAGCACAATTTCATGCTTCTTGGAAGGTTGCAATAGAGCCTGTTATGATTCTGGTGCCCTCATTGTGAGTTGTAATTAGCATATACCTTTTCGTTGTTGTTTGGAAAAGCTTGAGTCAGGATGTGCTTAGGATGATAATGGTTTATATAAAAATTGACCATAGAGAGTTTTTGGAAGATAATGCATATGGAAAGCATACCCTATTAACTATTCTTTTGTACTATTTTCTTTGGCACTAAAAACCATGCCCATAATTATTTAACCACTGAGAACTCTTTGATCACCCACATCTATCACTGACAATATAGGAGACCAGATTCTTTTAAATTTTAACTAGAAGTTGTGACAGTTGATAGACTTTCAAAAATGCTCTCATCTCTTGCTCTCAAATCTGTTAGTTCAGGCAGGCTGACTATCTTCTGAGCTAAGTCTCCTATGCCTTGAGTTTTGCAATTTTTGTCTTTTCCTTAATTTTCTTGAATGATGAGTATCTATGTCAGTTTTGGCTGCTATAACAAAATGCCACAGGTTGGGTGGCATATAAACAGTAGAAATTTATTTCTGACAGTTTTAGAGGCTGAAAGATATCAAGATGCCAGCATGGTCAGATTCTGGTGAAGAACTTATTCCTAGTTGACATGGTCAACTTCTCATTGTACCTTCCCACAGTAGAAAGAGGGAGAGAGATCTCTGGGATCTTTTTTATACGGACAGCAGTGATCCTATTCATGAGAGGTCCACCCTTGTGACCCAAGTGCCTCCCAATGGCCCCACCTTCAGATACCATCACATAAGGGTCTAGAATCTCAACATATGAGCTTGGGCAAGATACAGACATTCTACATGGCAGATATTTTGTAATGTGAAATATTTGACTATTATATGACACTAAATTTAAAGTATCTTTGAAATGAAAATGACTTAAAATCGATTTTGGTCAGCTAACACGAGGTCCATTTTTATTGCATAATTTAATTAAAAAAATCCTGGTGTTTTGTTTTTCTCAATCATGTCATGCCAAATTATACTTTTTAAAAGTTTGCTGTGTGAATTAAGAGCAGTGTTATTTAGCACAGGCAATTATTTGATTACCTCCCCTGTGCTAGTCACAGCCTGGCATTTAATCTGGCTGAGGCCCACAGACCGCAATTTGAACAATCAGGGTAGTTTTCTGTAATTGCAATAAATCATATCATTAACCATGACAGACTTTTCCTCCCACGGATTTTTTTTTCAGTAACAGTTAACTCCTGAACTCCTCATGAAAGCCAGATTTCACTATAGTCAAGTGAATTTCATAGTCAGCTGGCAGAATATAAAGACAGAGTCTCTGTTGGAAAAACACTGCTGTCCCAAGAGCGGAGCCTAAAGAGGTCACTCTACTTTAAGAGATACAAGGCTCAAATGAATATGCCACACACAGAGGCCATCTGAAAGAATAATCTGTGAAAGGATTATCTGTTGCAACACTGTTAATTTTCTAACAGGAAAACAGATGGAGATCAAGATGTGAGGCATACTTATATTGTTACATTTTGGTCATTTATATAAAATACACCTGCTACTGTATTGAGGCTTCCTGGGAAGAAAAATATGAAGAAGGAAAATATTTTAAAGGGAACATTTATTGCCACCTTATGTAAGCTCATTTTACAATATGCCCTTTTTAAATAGAAATGTAAAAAGTGGGCTATAGTCAAGACTCTCCTGTCTTAATACTTTACCTTCGAATTTGCCTGATTCTGTGTCTGATATGCAACTATACTTATTAATGAGTTCAAGTGATATACTTGCCTTTGTTTTCCAGTCATTCACACTGTTGACTCTCACTGTGGAAGATGAGAAATTTAGAGCATTTTTAGTCTAACCTTAATGATTTTGTTAAGCATGTAACTTTTTCCATTTTTAATGTTTTGACCATTTATACTTTGTTCTGTATTCTAAGTCTCCATTTCTTTGTCTGTAAATTCAATAAAAAACACAGTATTATGATTATCTAAATTGTATTTAAAATAGTACCAAGTACTGGTTAGGACTTACAAAAAAATAATGTAATCCCCATTTTCTCTAAAGCATCCAAATCAGGTGAGAGTGTTTCAGTGCCAAAACCTATTGCTTCTCTTTCATTTATTCTGAAATTTCTACTTTTAAGTCATTCTCAACTGTTTACTATGTTGTATTGGGTACATGGAGGGTAAAATTCTCTGAATATTATATAACTTTATTTTGTCCTCAAATACATTTCCCTACACAGCTTATACAGTTCTAGTTTCAGGATTATTTTTCTGCAATATTTGAGTGTACTCCCATATAGTCCTCTGTTATTCAGCGTTGCTGTTGAGTAATTCGTTCTCAGCTTGATCTTGTTTTTTTTTTTTTTATAGTTATCTATTTTTATTGATGCAGCATTGGTTTACAATACCATAAACATTTCAGAAAAATAGATTCACAACTTGATCAATATATACCACACTGAACCCACAACCAGATTTCTAATGCTTTTCATTACACTCATTTTACCTGTCTTTACCCATTATTCCCTCCCCATTCTTCCTCTTTGGGTAATAACTAATTTGATTTTAGAATCTGAGTACTCTTGTTGTGTTTTATGTATACATTTGCATAAGTGAGGGAAACCAATTGGTATTTCTTTTCTCTTTCTGACTATTTGCTTAGCATGATCTCTTCAAATTCCATTCATTTTGTCACCAAAGGCAATATTTCATTGTCTTTTAATCTAGTTACCTCTCCATGGCCATTGATTCTATTTCTTGATTGTGTGATTTGTACTGCTGTGAACAGAGGGGTGAATATATTTTTGTGAATTGGTATTTTCATAATCTGTGAATAACTACCTAGGAGTGTATTTGCTGAATTCTGTGGTAGTTCCATTTTTCAGTTTTTGAATCTCCATACTGTTTTCCCTAGAGGTTGGACTAATTTTACATCCCCACAAACAGTGTAAGAGAGTTTCTTTTTCACCTCATCCTCATCAGTACTTATTTCCAGTCTTTTTGATGCAGAGCATTCTCACAGGTGTGAGATGACGATCTCATGGTGGTTTTGCTTTGCAGTTACCCCAACCCTGCTGTGCGCATGCCTACATTTCCAAGCCCTTTGTGCTTCCTTGAACACTGTCTACTCTCATGTATCTATAAGTTTGAGCATGGCATTTCACTTAATTCTTTCCCATCAACATTCAAAACACATTCATCCCCTCCTGGAATTTATTTCTAATGAAACCATTCTTACCTGTAGCCTATGTTGAGTTGATTTACTCTTCCATCCCTTTTTGTGTGTTGCCTTTAATTATATTGCGTGTATGTAATACAAGTATGTAAAGAACTGTTTCCTCCCAGAACTGTCCTCATTATGACATCCACATTACATGACACATAACAAAGAAAAGCATGAGCATGGGTTCAATATGTATATACAAAAACCCTGTGGTTGAAATACTGAAAGAGGCCGGTGGGCCAGTACTGATAGTAGGACTGAAGGTGAGTATATAGAATTTGGAAAGCAGCAGGCATCAGCCCATGAAAGGTCCTCTGGGGTTTCCTAAGTTGCTTTTTCCTTTGGAGTGCAGACCGAGGGACCAGGCTTTCTGGGTTTGTATCTTGACTCTCGTTCATACTTCCTGTCTTATGTGAAACAGTTTCTGTGTCTCAAGTTTGCTTATCTGTAAAATGAGGACCATATTAGTACCTACCTTATGAGGATTAAATGTCTACATGAAAATATAGCCGTGCCTAGCAAAAAGCACTGTAAATACCAGTCATCATTATATTTACTTAGGCATGTTACCAAATAACATTGACAAAATTGGATATAAGGATGTATTTACACTAAGTCATGTGGATCATATATAGATTATATATATACATATATGTAGCTATACACATATAATCACGTATAACATCATATAGTCACATATATCATCAGATTTAAGTATATACATGTATATCATTGTAGGTTATATTTTATATATATGATTATTTTTCATGACTGTGTAGCTAGCTATCTGATTTCTATTTTATGAAGTAAAAATTTCCTTGTAATTAATCTTGCCAAATTTGTTTTGGTGAAATGCTGAGGAATGACTTGCTGTATAGGAGAGTAGAGAAATAAGGGAAATTAAAATGTTTCTCTGATTTTTTTCTTTCGAAGCTGTGATTTTTGAGACTTACAAGGATGTAGATACAGTTAAAAACCCCTGTATGTAAAGAATTCCCCCCCTCTTCTCACTCCTATTTAGGAGCAGGAGGCATCTGTAGGTATCATTTTTCTGCAAGCTGAAAAACGGTGTGCTTCAAGCACCTAAATACACTGCTCCAACACCTCTCAACCCTCTTGAGTTAAGATAGACGTGTATTAGCAGAAATCTCACTGATAAAAAAATCCTTTTTTCAAGCTATTAGCTTCTACTAAGACATACCTGCATAAAGGGTATAAAAAGATTTCATTTCAAGCATCATTGAGTTGTGAAGGTAAGAATTATGCATAATTTGTTTCATTGAACTGTTATTTGAGAGGCCTTATTGATTTTCATTGGTGACCATATATAACATATAATTTACTTCAATGATCATTTTTATTGCAATTGTGTTAAAATAGCATCCAAAGCACAAATAGGAGGAAAGAGAGGTTTTCTTTAGAACTCCTTTTTTATTAAGTGTCTGCTTTATGTTATTTGATGGAAGTGAAACCTGGGGTGTGTGTGTGTGTGTGTGTGGTATTATCCACAGGTATCACCAAACCTAGTGTCTTTTAGAAGATAATAGCTTCTGAATACATTTGGATCATGAAACAATATTTCCCTTTGTCTCTTCTTGTCATTGTTAATTAGGAAAAATTGCCACGCTCCCCAGTGGTACCATGTCTAATTTAATAACCTAAGAATCTGATGCTTGAAAATATAATGAAATGTACTAAATACCAGACTGTTTTATAATTACTAATACAAAACATATTGTAACTAATCTTTTCTGATTAGAAAAAACTTTTATAAAGCACAAAATATAGTCATATGAGAACTGCAGTGCTATCTGCATAATTTAATATAATTATCAATCATGAAGTTGTTCATGAGACTGAGCTGATGGGCCAGAATTTCTTTGAAGATGAATAATATCAGACAATGAACCCCTGCTAGACTTTTTTCTAAATTCTGTAACAGACACACAGAAATAAATTGAGTGAAGTGAAGTCTCCCTGTCTCTTTTATGAGTCCGGGGCCCAGAGGGATGGTTCTTTCATTTGGTTTTTAAATCAGCCTAAATAATCATCCTCACAGAATTGGTGATTTTACTGGTGGTTTGGTATCTGGTATTTATTGCCTAAGCCCATTTCTGTACTCTTTAGAAAACTCTTGTTTCTTCCAATATTGTCCTTATATTAAAAAATTATATAGGTGGTGATATGAAAGATTAGGACTTATTTGTATTGAATCCCAGTTTGAATTTTCCCTAGTGTCTGACTTTAAGATGACATTTGGCAGGTGACTTAACTTGGGAATCTCAGTGACCTTATCTGAAAACACAGGTATCCTTATTATGAGGATTAAATAAGAGCTCACTATACATCACATTACCTGAGTCCATTTCCTTCCTCTTCTGTCTGTTCTTCTTGAGAAAATAGCCATGATGTGGGAGCAGTGAAACCTGAAGATTTAATACCTGACTCGAGACATAAACAATTTATTAGTTTATGTTTAAGTACTTTCATTTTGTGAGCAGCATCTAATTCTGTATGTGTTGGAGATGTTTTAGTGGGGTGATTCGGAACTTGGAGGTGAAAGCCTTCAGACCTGGATGAGCTTGAATCCTGGCTCTGACGCTTAGAAGTTTTGTGACTCCAGGAAGATGACTTAATCTCAGAGAACCTTCTTTTCCAGATCTGTAAAATGAGGGTAGTAATAGGATCACTTCCTAAGGGATTCAGTAGTGAAGACTAAATAGATTAAAGCATATAGAAACCTCAGAGAAGAGAGGGCTCATGGATGTGTCCTTGTATTGTAGTTATACCTATTATAATCACACACTCTGGGGAGACCTTATGTTTTATTCTTTTGCCTCTTATTTCTAATGTTAGTATATAAAATTCCCTTAAGGTAAAACATGGGTTTTTAAGTCCCCATTTAGCAACCGATTTGACTATGCAAATGTTGCAAGGACAATTTCACTAATTAACTTGAATGGATTTGTGATTGCTAGTGGAATCAGATTTTTTTTCCAATTAAGAATGGTAGCAAAAGGTTCAAAAGCAGGAAGACCCTAATAGCACAAGTGTCTCTAAATATTAACTATGTTTCCACAGTTTTTCCAAAAGTACAATTTTGGGGTATTTTCTTAGAGTTGAGAAGATAGAAGCATCAAAGTTTTGCATGTTCCAAAACACATTCACGTTTTTTCTATAGTGTGGATGAAGTTCTCTAATGTCATTTGTTTCATTTTTTTCCAGTGGACATTTATTGATCATTTAATAGGTCACAAATGTTTGAATGTGATCCCTGTCATCAAGATATTCACAGATGGGGTGAGAGCACTGGGTAGACGCATAAATGGATAATGCCAGAATCCACTCTATTAGGACAGTGAAAACTGCAAAAGTACTGTGGGGACTTGAGACGTGGTATCTGACCTAACCTGGAAAAAATTGGAAGGGATAAATTGAGGAGCTGATGAATAGGGACTGGTTATCAATCAAAGATGTTTCTATACTCCTAGGAGTTATTTAAAATATGGAGGAATATTTGTAGTTGTCATAATAATTAGAAAGTAACTTAACTGGCCATTAGTGAGTGTGGGCAGTAATGCTAAATGTCCTTCATGGACAGGAAAATTCCATACAGCAAAAATTATCCTTTTCCAAATGACAGGGTGTCCTGCTGGATAACATCGAGTGAAAAGGGGATATGGAGGGAGTCATTTTTATGTCCTTCAATACTGTAGGGTGGGGGAAAACTTTGAGCTTGTGGTGTTTGTGAAAATAAAGGCAATTAGAAAGAGAAAATACTGTTTTTCTGTCTATTAGCAGAAAGCTGTTGGCATACTTTGAACTTTTTTTTTAAATCCTGTGACTTTCTCAAGCCTAACAGTGATGCCTGTTAGCTTAAATATGCCTATTGAACCTGGGTGTCTCAAATCCCTGGAGAATGAGTCCATCAAGATCACTAATAGAATAATGAAACCCCAGGAAAGAACATTTCCAATTTTTTTTCTTTCCAACAAACTGCCAAGTAAGAAGGGGCCAACTCTAAAATAGTAGTGGCATTCTGAACCAGAAAATCTGTTTTTCTTTGCTTTGATACATTTTAAAATAAAATAGATTTGCTCAGGTGTCTAGAGCAACTAATAGAGTTGTCTTTGGCTGTAGCCTCAAATGGGAGATGACATCAGAAAAGTTTTTAAAGTGTGTACAAGCAGGAACTGATGAAAGGGAAGAGGACCAGGGGATCAAGTCTTACGAGCCTCTGGCCCCATGGGTGTACCTAGTGATCACAGAGGCGGAAGCCCAATAGTAAAGGCACAGACAATGAGCCCCAGTATTTCAGCAGAACAGAAGCGTCATGATGATGTATGTAGACTCTGCTCCATTAAATACCAGAGTTTGGCAAAGGTGTCATTCTCTTACAAAATAATAGTCAAATTTCTCTTGGTGTCCAAGACATTTCAGTGGATCTGAGGGGGAATTAATCTAATAAAAACCATGTGCTTATTGCCATTTAAATCAGTACAATGTGGACAAGATAAGGAAGATAAAAAAAATAGGAGGAGGGTTAAGGAAAGACTGGATCAGTCAGTCCCTCCCTGGCCTTTAACAAATATCTGTTGTATATAATGAATTTCTGTGTAAGATTTCATTTAAAAATGGAAAAACTTCTTTAAAACTTATTTACTTTAAAAATATCACTAGTATTGGAAAAAAGATCAAAATGCATGTTCTTGAGTCAGGTGTTCATTTAGAGGTTAAGCTGCTGTACAATTTTTAAGTGCCTGGGCCAGATCTCTGTACCTTTTTTTTTCCCCCCTCATCTAGGTAACCAGGTGTTGAGATTAGAATTTCTGAAGACCTTTCCAGCTTTAATATTCTGTGAATTTTCAAAAGTATGAATTAATTTGCTGCACTGTTGTAAAGGAGAATAACTTGGTAGCTTCAGTGTGGATTGTTTGTTTCATGGCTACTAACAGATGAACCACACAGATGACCTTGGAAAGTTTAGGTTTTTGAGCTGAAAGTTTTAAGAGGTGTGAAATGAAAATGAGGCTATTTATTGAAATTCACATTTTCGGGCCCTCACAGATACTAGAATTTTCATCAAGGCAAAACATCCTGACACAGAACAGGAGCCCTAATTCACCAATTCACCAGTGTTCTCATTCAGATCCCTTTCTGGGCAGTTAGCAGTTCACCCTTCTACTGATAGATGTGTTGGTTTTTATTCAGTAAGTAAACATTCTACAATGGGATGGTCAGAGAGTTTTTCTTTTTTTCTCATTTGGTAAGCATTTTAGTTAAATACAGAAGCATAAAGTATACATTTATTTTTCAAAACTCTTGATTAAACAATACCCTTGATAGGACTGCTTATAATGCAAGAATTTGGAAACATCTCAGAGCCTGTCTACTTGACAGTTCCATCCATACCTTTACTTTGTATTTTTCCCATTAGAATCTTTAAAAGGGGTGTGATGTATTTGACCTACATTAATTATAAGCATATTATCTCAGCTGTAGTTTAAGCTACTTGTTAAGGAGCAGTGTCTCCAGGTTCTCCTGTCATCTCCTCTTTGCCAAGCTTGATCCCTTGGCCACTTGCCAGTAATTTAAAATGGTTTAGCAGGATTGCTGGATTTAGGCTTGCTCTCTGCTTGTTTTGAAATATACTGACTGGCATTGTAGTAATGTGTTCATAATAATCTTCCTATTAAGGAGAGAAATGAAAAGCCCAAGGGGAAGAGCAGAGCCTAGTTCATCTTTATGCAGTAATTACAAAGCCAAATGATGGTATTTTATTTAAGCATACAATAACCCCATGAGGAAGGTATTATTATCATCACTACCCTCATCGTTATTGCTTGATAATTATAGTTGAGGAAACTGGACTTAGAGAGATGAAATAACTTACTGAGAGTCTCACAAACCAATTTCTAATGCTTATTAAACTTCTACTTGGTGATTACTTATAGAAATTATAAAGATATATGACAATTTTTCCTTAGTTACACATACATTTTTGTAGTCTAATATCCTAGATGCTTATAGTAATTTAAATTGCAGTTGAGCACATGACTTTTATTATTTAATTCACCCTCAGGTCCAGTGAAATATCTTGGATACCAGGAAAAGTTTGACTATTATTTTGCAAGAGCTTTTGGTGTGGGGCTGGCATTGTAATGATTTATTGCTAATCCATGCATCACGTGGAATGACAAAATAAAGTACAACCTGACCCATAAGCCCTTTAATTACTAAATGCGTGGCCGCTGGAGTCTCTCAATATGTCTTGTGATTCTGCAATAAAGAATCCAGTTCCTTTCTTTGTTATACCTGAAAGCAGCTCAGAAGCCTGAAGTCTTTATTTCTTTTAGTGAGTGCTTATAGACCAACACTGAATGAAAAGGATTTCATTACACGTTGTTTTTTTCAGTCTTTCTAACAAGGGAGTAAAGCGGATAGGTGGGTTCAAGTGATGTCAAGTATCATTGCTGGTTTATTTTGAGGGCCAAGCACAATTGCTTCTTTTAAAATACTGTCAGGATTTAACATTGCCTTGACTCAGAAGTCTCTGCATTTCCCAGAGTTTGCTAGTATTGTATTCACTGGAACACAGTAAAATTTCACAGTATGAAAGCATTGTGGCTGGTGCATGCCAAGTTCACCTGTATTCTCCAAGGAGATTTGTCACAGGTTTTTCCTCTGTTGACCTCATCAAATCTTAGAAACAGCTTGAAATCCTTGTCATAAGTAGGTGAAGATGTAAATCATAAGTGAGTAATTTTCACTAGCTGTATACTCTGCCCAATACTTTTCTCCTTGCAACATGCCTGACTTCAATTTATGCTATTTATTTGGTGACTTTTTTTTTTTTTTACATTTTGCTTGGTCATTAATTTAATTTCATGTTTGTGCAAATTCTCAAAGTTTTTGAGATCATTGAACTGTATTCATTTTTTAAAATATAGTTTTCCTCAGTTTAGAAGTACTGCAAGCTCATTATATAAATTAAAAAATGAAACTATAAATAGGTGGATGGCAAACAAAGCCAAAACTATTCCGTAATATAATCATCACTAATAATTTCTGTTGCGAAGTCTGTATGTTCTAAATCTTTAAAAAAATATTTGTTTTTAAATGTATGTAAAATTGGTGCTGTGACTTTTTCTTACTGATTGTAATATAGCAGTGTTCTATCAATAAAAAAGAAAAACTTAGATTTAGACCAGGATGGCAACAGAGAATGTGCCCTGCTTTGTACCAAGTGAAATAACTAACTACTAGTCAGAAACAGGATACCATTGAGGAAATTCCACAGCATAATAAGGAGACTGAAACATTCATTGTACCTCACAAAAACTGCATTAGAAGAGATGCTGAGGAGATCCATGTATTGATGTAAAGGAAGGTAGGTGGAGATAAATGTGAATAAACAGCATCGGAAGCAATAGCTTGCTTGGGTTGTGCTGGCAGCCTAACCCGTGCCTGGGAAGGGTAGAACAGAGAGAGTTGGGTGACACCTGACTTTTTATTAAGAGAAGCCCAAAGCTGAGGATCTGGGGAGTTCCACACAGTCCAGGACCACAGAAAGGAGCATAACAGAAATGTCTCTAGACTATACCTCCACTCAGGATCTGTACTCACAGGGTGAAATGAACAAGCAGCAGATAGACTGCAGAATCTCAGATCTGGCATCCCAGAAAGGAGAGTTAGCCCTATTGTCACCCAGGTGAGCCAGTATGCTGTACCCTCTGCAGTTCGTAACAGCATCTGGGCCATCATACTCTTTATGACAAAGAAACTGCTATTTACTGGCCTATGTACCTACAGAAGCCAACAATGGCCAAACCAGTAAAATAAAACCATAGTTCCACCTGCTGGAAAAGTAAAAGATAAGCAATTTAATTTTGAGATGCTGATTCAGACTCATTGGGAAGATAGAAAAATAAAATTTCATTGCAAGAAGACAGTAACACTTCTTCAGAAATGAATTGAATACATGGACAATTTTCTCTTTTTAATGGACTCAGAGATACAGTAGACATCAGCAAAGCAAGTCAAAGAGACAAAAAAGAGCTCATCAAAACATCATCGAACTCAAAAATAAAATAATTGAGCAGAAGGCAAAAATTAAGCTTTAAATAAGAAAATAACCAAGATGAAGGATGTAAAGAACTTAAAAAATAGATCAAGAATGCTATAGAAATATATAGATGCAGGAGAGACTAAATGGAAGACTAAATTAGTGATCTCAAAGATAGAAACCTATAAATAATACAGGTGGAGGAAAATAAATATGAAAAACAGTTTTAATGCTGTGAGCATTCTTTGATTCCATAGGAAAGGCAATATGAGGACAATGCATACTCCAGAAGGTGACAAGAGAAGGAAACAGAGAACTTATTTAAAAAAAATAAAATTGAAAACTCCCCAAACCTGGCAAAGGAATCGAATATACAAGTTTAGGAAGCAAACAATACCTTCCTGGTTATCTAAATGCAAAGAGATCTATACCAAGGCACTTACTAGGAAAATTATCAAGAGTCCAAGACAAAGAAAGAATATTAAAGGTAGCTTGGGATAAAAAGCAAGTAGTAAGTACCATATAGAGATACTCCCATTAGATTATTATCAGACTACTCATTAGAAGTTCTACAGGTCAGGAGAGAATAGAATGGCATATTCAAAATGCTCAAATGTTAAAAACTGCCAACCAAGAATATTGCATTCCTCAAGACTCTCTTTCAAATATAAGGAAGAAATAAAAACAGAAATCTGAATGGATTTACTAGTAGTAGACCCCCATAACAAAAAAATTAAACAAGGCAATAGATAAAGTCAGAAAATAAAAGTCAAAATGGCAGTGGTAAGCCTTCGTGTTTCAATAATCACCCTGAATGTAAATAAACTCACCAATTAAAAGACAAAGAATGGTTGGATGGATTGGAAAAAATAGTCCAACTGTATGTCACATACAAGAGACTCAATGTCAACTGTCATATTTTAAGTTAACTAATGTGAATGTAATCATTCTGGTTTTATTTTCTATGCTGCTGATCACTTCCTCAAATATTATAGTCCTAATTAACATATCTTGATGATAAATTAGGTTTTGATTGGAATTTTAATGTAAAGACCTATTTAGGGAAATTGTAACTGCTATATTTTATAAATTGCTGATACTATATTTCAAAGTATGTATTTCCTAATGTATTTTAGTAAATACATGTGTGTCATAGAAAAAAAGTTTTGTGCATTTTGGTTAGGCGTTTCTTATGTAGATAATTTTTGTTTTTACTGAAAAAGTGATTATCCTGTTCAAACACACAGAAAACTTTTGTTATTTAAATGATTATTTAAAAATTCATTTGCAAAGTATAACCCAGTACCAGAGAATATCAATTTAACTCCAGAAAGTAAAGAAAAATGAAAAATACTTGAAAACAGACAAAATAAAACAAACTATAACCTATAAGGAATAATCAGTTTAATGAAAGCATATTATGCAAGTATATTACATGGAGGTCAGTAGAGAGTTGCACAGCATTTTTCTAGTGATAGAATTCTCACTTAGCAAATAGTTTATCTCCAGCAAACATATACTTCAGGAAAGAAGGGTAAATAAAATATTATTAAGCATATAAACAAAAATATAAATTAAAAATTCTCTTTTAGTAATAAATTCTCTAGTAGTAATAAAATTTTCTCTAAAGACTGGCTAATGAAAACTCACTAAACAAAAGAAATGATAAAAGCAAGAATCTTGGAGCATTGAAGGAAGATAGAATAACCGAAGAACACAAATATGATTGTATATAATAGAAAATCTACTTAACAAGTTTTATAAATCATATAGGTGATTGAATTAACATAACAGTATCTTATTCTTAAGATTATGATATTTAAAAATGGGTGGGAAGTCACAAGGAACTAAACTGGTGAGGTTTCCATGCTTCATACATAGACACACTCATCATGGAAAAATATTAGGAATAAACTTTAATGTATACATTCTAAAAGCCAGGGGAATAAAAGCACTAAAATATATACCAAGAGATACATGAATACACTGTGTATACATATTAAACAATTTTAAAAGACAAGAAGCTCTATAGTTATATCAGGTAAAATAGACTTCCAGTCAAAAGTGAAAAAACAAAACAAAACAAAATTGGACATAAAAAGATAGAATATTAATACATAGGAAGCCATACACTTATTGTATAAGTACCCAGCCTAGGAGCACTAAAATATATAAAGCAAATATTGACAGATCTTGCAGTAGGGGACTTGACTACCCCACTCTCAGCAATGAGTATAAAATTGACAAGAAAACAATGGCTTTAATAAACTATATGATACAGACTTAATAGATATTTGCAGGAAATTTCACTCCAAAACTGTAGAATACACATTCTTTTCAGATGTTCATATTCATTCTCAAGGATGCACTATATGTACTAGAACACAAATGAAGACCCAATAAACTTACAAAGATTGAAATCATTTTAATCATGTCAACTAAAAGAGAAGAGAGGGGAAAACCACAGTTTTGTGGAGCGTCAGCAACATGCTACTAAAAACACTACTAGGTCAATGAGGAAATCAAAGGTGAAATTGAAAATTACCTGGAGTTAAATGAAAATGAAGAAACAATATATCAGAACCTATGGACTACAGCAAAAGTAGTCCTAAGAGGGAAGCTTATAGCAGTGGCCTACCTCAGTAAACAAGAAGATTGACAAAAGGTAAGCTTGCACCTAAAGGTGCTAGAAAAAGAAATAAAAATAAAACAATACATTAGTAGACTGAAGGAAATAATAAAAAATTAAAAGAGAAATGAAAGAGGGATTATAAAGATAATCCACACAGTGAAACCAACAGATAGTTCTTTAAAATGACAAACAAAATAGACATTTAGCTAGACTCACAAAGAAAAGAGAAAATACAAATAAATTAAACTAGAAACAAAAGAATAGTTAAAAACAAATATTACAAAAACACAAAGAAATGTAAGTTTTATTAAACAACTATTGGCAAAAAATTGGATAATCTAGAAGGATGGACAAATTTTTAGGAACATGTAACATTCTATGACTGAATGAGAATAGAAAATCTGAACAGACCCATCAATTAGGAAATTGAAGTAGTGATCAAAGTCTAACAACACCACAATAAAAACCAAGATGAAATGGCTTCTCTAGGAAATTCTACCAAACATTCATATAACTAGTACCAATCCTTCTCAAGCTGTTCCCTCAAATTGAAAGGAATAGAAAACTTCCAGACACATTTTATGGAGCCAACATTACCCTGATTCCAAAACCAGACAAGAACATCCTAACAAAGAAAAGCATAGATCAAATAAGTATCTTTGATGAACGTAGATGCAAAATTCCTTAGCAAAACTCCTAGTAAACTGAGTCAGTCATTAAGAAAACTCATTCAAAAATCAAAGTCCATGATCATATGGGCTTTGTTCCAGAAATCCAGTGATGGCACACTATACACAAATCAACAAAGGGAAGGACAAAAGTCATATATATGATCAACTCTATAGATGCAGAGAAAGCATTTGACAAGATTCAGCACTCTTTTGTGCTAAAAACACAAAAATGAGTATAGACAGGACATATATCAATGTAATAAAAACTGTATATGACAAACCCACAACCAACATATAAATGGTGAAAACAATATTTTCTCAGAGATCACCATTATAATTCAGTATAGTATTGGGAGTCCTAGTTAGCACAATTAAGTAAGAAAAAGACAAAGTATATTCACATTGGAAATTTGGAGATAAAGTATTACTATTAATAGATGGCATAATAATATATAGGCTCCTTTAAAAAGCTGTTAGCAATAAAAAAAGAATATAGTAAAGTAACAGGCTATAAAGTTAATAAACAAAAGATTATTGTCTTTTTATATGAAAATAATGAACTGGGAAAGAGCGTAATCTAAGAAAACATTCCCATTTACAATTGCATCAAAAAGAATACCTTAGACTAAAGTTAACCAAAGTAGGCAAAGATGTGTACACTGAAAACTACACTGTTAAAAGAAATAGAGTAAGACAAAGAAATGGAAAGATATTCCATGCTCATGAGTTGGAAGAATTAACATTGTTAAAACAACTATGTTACCTAAAGCAATATATTGATTCAATGCTATATCAAAATCTCAAAAGCATTCTTTACAGAAATTGAACAAAAAATCATGAACTTGATTTGGAGCTACAGAGACCCCAAATAGCAAAAACAATTCTAAGAAAAAAAAAATAGAAATATCATGTTCCCTGATTTTAAATTATACTACAAAGCAATAGTAATCCAATCAGCATAGTGCTGAAATAGACACACAGATCAATGAAACACAGTTGAAAGCCTAGAAATAAACCCATGCATATATTGAAAATTTAAAACAAGATGTCAAAGGTATGCAGTGCAACAGGACAGTCTCTTCAATAAATGGTGCTGAGTGGCATGCCCTGGTGGAGGAGCAGTTAGGTCAGTCACCTCTGAAGATGCAGACTGCATACCCCTGGCTTGAAGTCCTGGTTCTGAAGGTGGAAACAGCCATTGTGAAGAACTAAATACAAATAAAATAAAGGTGCTTCCTCCTCTTCTCCCTTCCTGCTTGCCTACTCACCTTTATTCCTGTCTGCACCTTTAAAAATAAATAAATAAAGTGGAGCTGGGTAAATTGTGTAGTCACATGCAGAATAAAGAAACTAGACCACTTCTTGTACCATACACAAAATTAATTCTAAATGGATGAAAGACTTATATGTAACACGTGAAACCATGAAATACATAGAATAAAACAAATAATATGCTCCTTGTATCAGCCTTAGAGAGTTCTTTTGGGATGCAACTCCAACAGCAAGGGACACAGAAGCAAAAATAAGCAAGTGGGACTGCAGCAAATGAATAAGCTTGTTTGTAGTGATTAAAAACTTAGCAAAATGAAAAGACATCCTACTGAATATTAGAAAATTAGACATCTGACAAGGGTTTGTATCCAAAATATATTGAGAACTCATAAAACTCAACAACAGTAACAACTAACAATCTGATGAAAAATGTGTGGAGGATCTGCATAAGACACTTCTCCGAACATGCCATACAGTTGGCCATCAGGCAATGAAAAGTTGTTCATCATCTCTTATTCGGGAAGTGCAAAGGGAAACAACAATGAAATATCACCTCATATTTGTGAGAATGGCTAATACAAAAGAATGGAAACAAGTGTTGGGATAGGGAAAAAAGGGAACCCTTGTACATTGCTGATGAGAGAGTAAATTGGTGTAGCCATTATGGAAAACTGTATGGAGATTGTTTAAAAAATTAAAAGTGAAATTACACATGATCCAATTATCCCACTTCTGAGTATTTATCTGAAAGACATAAAACTCTGATTCAAAGAAATATATGCACCCCTATGTTCATTGTGGTATTATTTATAATACCCAAGAGCTATTGTAATGTAGTGCCCTAATGAAATCCTGCCGTTTGCAAAAAACATGGATTGACTTGGAGATATTATGCATAAATCAGAGTATATGTTTGTGCCGGTGTGTATACATGTATAATATATGACATTATAAAGAAACCAAATGAATACAGTAAATAAAACAAAAATACACTTAGATTATAAAAACAAATTAGTATTGGAGAGATGTGAGAAGGGTGGTGAGCCAATTGGACTAAAGGTGTTGATTATATGGCTAAGGGTAGAATGGAATTTTTAGTGGTGAACTTAATTGTATATAATAGTATATAAAAATGTTGATTAATGATGGTGTGCATGTGAAACTTATATAATACTCTTGTAATATTTTAATTTAAAAAACCCTCCAAATTTGATTCTAAGTAAATCTATGGTATTGTATTATGAAATACCTAACATAATTTTCTACTGTTAAACCAGAAAAGAGAACTAATCTTAATATTTTGAACACTAAACTAAAGATCTGTACCGAACCATCATTATAAAATAAAGATGAGCTATGATAAGCCTTCACCATGGGTAAGCACAGTGCAACTACCACCAGAGAGGATGGCTAGGAGCCTTTGAGCTGAGGCAGTGTCCACTGATGACCCTTAATATGTGAGGCATTAATGTTTCTTAGTGGGGGAATAGGTAATTCCTGTAGAAGTCAGGAAAAGAGTCTTTTGCAACCTGTAAGGGTTTTGTTTTTTAGATCAGGTCCAGAACAAGGAATCTGCTATAACAATTATTATTCTGGAAAAATTGAACCAATTTAATGACAAGTGTTAAAAATAAGAAAAAAAGGAAATAAAAGTGTATAGTTTAAGATGATTGCCTTTCTTAAATAATTAAAGAGTCTCAAATGAGCAATTAGAATTATTGAGTTAAGCCGTCAGATTGAAAAGAAATATACAAAAGTAATTAACATTATCACAAATGAGCAGACGCTTAATAGAGCCTGTAAAGGAATGAATTCTGTTTAGATAATTGCTTTAAATATAAAATCCCTAACAATAACCTTAACAGAAGTCTAGGGAATCTACATAAAGACTTTTTAAAGCTTTACTGAAATGCCTGGATAAGTGAAGAAGCATACTGTATTGGAAACATTTTTAATGCTGGTATTAAAATTTATTCTACACTGTAACCAATGATTTGATTATGGAAGAGAATTGATATCCCAGAAGCAGAACTTAAGTGTCCAGTTTCATAGAACATGGATATTATCATAGGATATTATGGATATTATTGTGTGGGGAGTATGTGCCTTAGAAGTTAAGATAATGCACTTTCAGGCATTTACTGAAATACTAAATTTGCTAATTTTTGTGACTTACTCTTGTTTCCTTCATAGTTGTTAATGTTGGGATAATAATTCCTGTTGTCTGCCTATTAAATGTTATGTAGTATATAAATAAATGGTAGAGTTAATATTATTTCATCTTCAAAAATTTAGAAATTCAGCATCCTGATTTTTTCCTATTATCCTTAATATTTTATGCTATATTATGAAATCTGTATTTATGTACTTATTAAAAACAAAGAAAATATAGTCACATTTACCTTTAATAGAGTATAAGGAAATTAATTTTTTTATGTCCTCACAATTCATCCCATCTTTATTCACCATGAGCCCTATCATTTTTACCTGGGTTCTCAGAGTATCTCAGAATATTTTAGAAATAAGTCATATTTTCCATAATTAAATTGTTTGCAGTATCAAGTCTATTATTTACTGAATTGGTATATGTAAGTGATTCATCGTTATAATAGTAATAATTAACACAGAAAATTTCAAAAACATAAAAAGGTAAAGAAATTTAGAATGACTTGTAATTCCATCACCTGAAAATAATATTTAGTATTCTTCAGTCTTTCTTCTGTATTCTTTTTCTATTTAGGTATCCACTTGAGTTTCAGAATTAATAAATATATTTAATACAATTTCATTGTAAATCTTAATTTGCTGAAAGTTTAGAAAAATTATTCCAAAATTTATTGGCATATTGAATAATAAGAACAATTTGAGAAAGCATTTAAAAAAGAGATATTTAGGGGAGACTAACCAGTCTTATAAAATGACCAAAATTAAAGTTGTCATGTACTGGTATAAAATTGGACAGTAAATCCGTGATATGATCTATATCCCAGAAACATAACTTAGTGTTTAAAGGAATGTAGTGTATGATAAGAAATGCCCTTATTATCAGTGGGAGGAATCATTATATATAATATATTTTACTTGAATCAATTAGATCTTTACTTTTTATTAAAAAGCAGATGAATCAGTGACAACTGATGACTTATCCCTTGCAGAGTGCAGCTAATAATAAAAGGCTGAAAATAGAACCTCAGGAAATTTTGAATTACTGATTTTCCATGAAAAAGCAAATTAGAGGCAATTAAAGTAAGTGGGGATACACAAGAGCATTTGAGATTTGAAATGGCTTTAGTTGGTGAGAGAACCTGGGATTCAGAAAACAAGATCAGTGATTGTGCTTATTTCTTGCAGGGAACCTTTTAAAAAACTCTTTCTTTTTTCATGTCTTTATCAAATGTTTTTGTTATTTTCAGGATTTATTTTTTCCCCTCCATCTTGAGGTGGATAATCAACTAGTTAGAAATGTTACATGAGTGAATATCTTGTTACCACTGATGGATAATTCTGTATATCAACTTGGTTAGACTGTAGTGGGCATAGTAATCTAGAAGTTGCTATAAATATATATTTTTGATGTGATTACCATGTAAAATCAGTTGGCTTTAAGTAAAACAAATTATCCTCTGTAATGTGGCTGGGTCCCATCCAGTCAGTTGAAGACCTTAACAGTGAAGACAGGTCTCCTTCATGAACCAATTCCTTAACATCTTAACATAAATCTCTCTCTGTCTCTCTGTCTCTCTGTGTGTGTCTCTCTCTCTCTCATCCATTCGACCACTCACCCACCCATCTACTCACTTACCCCACCCACCTATGGAGAGAGGGCTTCTGAGGAAATACTAATACATTACTCAAGGTTTTTCCTTGTAAAATAATAATTGCATATTGGATGTTATTCTAGATCTTATTTAAGTTGCACAGTAACTCTGAAGCTTACATTATTACCTGTGCATTAGAGGTGGTCACTCAGAACTTAGACCATCTTTGCAACATGGCTACAGATTCAAATGAAGTTGATGCCAGATTGGAAGCTACTTTTAAATCTGAAATTCAACCCTCTTTGCACAGAGAAATGGTTGCCTCTTGGCTCTCTGTTCATCAGGTATTTATTTAGATGACAGAAAAAACAGGCCTGCATCTCCTCTACCCCCCAGGTTAATTGTGGATAGTAGCTTAGTTACTGAGGTAATGTGTGCAATGGAATTCAGGAGCAGCCACCTAGGCTGTTAGTACAGTTAAATTTCATCTCAAATATGTTATTGTCCTGAAGAGTCTGTAGTGGAACAGTCCTTCAGAAGCGAGAGCCTAGACTCAGCAGTCAGAAGCAGCAATTGGTGTGAATGTCAGTTCAGTTTCCTCCAGGATGGATGAATCTTAGTTATGAGGATTTTGGGTGCCTGTATTCAATGTGGCCCCAAGAGGCTTACATTTATCAGCTTTATAAACCAAGGGTAGCTAGCCAGTTTGAATTTCTTAAGTGTTAGATCTGTTTCTGTTTAGACTCAAGGCCTTCCCTACAGATAGAGCAGCCAGTGCTAACTTCCAAACTTCAAATTCTGCTCTCACCTCCTATAATTCACAAATTTATTTCTACAGGTAAAATAGCAATTGGATGGGAATAAATTATTGTAGATTCTGTTCATTTAAAAGCAATTTTATTGTAGTATTATGTATATGTATGTATTTGAATATATATACACACATATATAATTTATCATTTAACTGTACAATTTAAAGGCATTGAGTACATTCATATTGATTTTAGCCATCACCACTATCCAGCTGCCAAACATTTGTTAGCATTCCATATAGAAATTCTGTATCCATTAAACAATAACTTCCCATTCTTCTCTCAAACTAACCCTTTATAACTTCTATTCTACTTTTCCATCTTTATATATTTGCCTATCCTATCTATCATATAAGTGAAATTTGACAATGTTTATCCTTTTGTATCTGTTTCACTTAATGTTTTCAAGTTTCATCCATAATATAGACTATATAGGAATTTGATCCTTTCATAAGGTTGAATGATAATATTCCATTGTTTATATACACTGCATTTTGTTTATCTATTCATGCTGATAAATTTTGGGGTTGTTTCCATGTTTTGACTGTTGTGAATAATACTGCTATAAACAGTGATATAAAAGTATTCGTTTGAGTCCATGATTTTAATTATTTTGGGTATAGATCTAGAAGGGAATTGTTACATCATATAATGATTTAATATTTAACTTTTAGAGGAACCACCAAACTGCTTTTTATAGTGATTGTGCCATTTTGCGTTCCCTACAGCGATGCACAATGTTCCAGTTTCTCCACATCCTCACTGATCTTTATTATTTTCTGGGTTTTGTTGCTGTTCTTTTGTTTTGTTGTAGCCATCCTGATGGATTGGCCTTTGATCTCATGGTGGTTGGTTTTTATTTGATTATTTTTAAATGAAAGGTACAGACAACAATGAAGGCCAGTAGGCAGCCAGGAAGAGAGAGGAAGAGGAAGAAATATTTTATTTCATTCGTTGTTTATCTTAGTTGTTCACCCCAGCCCTGGGTCTCAAAGTTGGGTCCTTGGAATGTAAGTACTACATTCAGCAGCCTTATCCTCTAGGCCACCAGGGAACACCTCGTGGTGGTTTTAATATTCATTGCCCTAATGGCTAGTGAAGTTGAAAAGCTTTTCATGTACTTGTTGGTCATTCATATCGTCTTTGAAGAAATGTCTGTGTAAGTCCTTTGCCCATTTTTGAATTGAGTTGTTTTTATTGTTGTTGATGAGTTGTAGAAACTCTTCATATATGTGGATATTAATCCTTTATCACATATATACTTTGCAAATATCTTCTTGTTTATCTTTTCATTCTTTTGATCTGTCCTTTGATGCACAAACATTTTTGATTTTGATGAAGTCTAACAGCAGTTTTTTCTTTTGTTGTAGTGCTTTTTGTGTTATTTGTTCTTGACTATTTAAGGGACAATCTTAGGAAACCATCCTTTTCCAAAACTTGTTATTCATTAATTTATTGGACATCCCATTCAAAATGTATTTTAAACTTCCATGAGAAAACAGCTTTGTGTTTCATAAGCCAAAATAATATACCAGAGTGACTGGAACATGCCTATGATGTTAGACTGTCTGGGTTTGAAGTTTGTTCAGCTACCTGCTAACTGAGTGACTTTGGGAAAATTAACATATATTTCTGTGACTCACTTTTACATTTGTATATTTGGGTAACTGTAGTGCCTAACTTGTAGGGTTATTGTGGAATTTAAATGAGGCAACAATTGTCAAGTATTTAGAACATTGCCTTTCAAATTATTTGAGACAGTGTGTGTTGGTTGTTATTATTATATCTTAGAAAGTAAGTGAGATTTAGTTAGAGCTAGTATAAAATAGATCACTAATATATTATTTATAGCTTTATGGAGAAGTCTGTCAGTCAGCATCTAGGTGATTTTCTTAGATTTTTATTGCTATTTTCTCTACAACCTTGTATACAAGAACTACTAACCTGCTTAACCTCAATAAAATATTGTCTATCTGTGTTTATATAGAGCTTGAAACTTAATACCCCTAAAAAATTGAAATGAATAGGGAAGGATCTTCTGACACAGAAAGTAATAATTCCTCATCTTATAAAGCGGGGAAAAGTTTGACCAGTTCTTCTCTTATTTTTAACTTAATGTTAAAGCCCTCAAACAATTTTGCATCACATACCTTTAGATAGAGAAGAAAAATATAAGGGTTATGGTTTTACTGCTGTAAATTAGGATTGAACTCAACTGAAAAGACCCAGAGCTATTTCTCCAACATATGTTTGTTCACTTCCCATGAGTTGGGATCCTATTCTTTGGATAGGTATCTTGTTACAATTCTTTAGTTTTCAATATCAAAAAATGTAATTCTTCCTTTTTTCCCCTTTGAAACAACACAGCATTCTAGTCTCTTCAGAGAAACTATAAGGCAGCTATCTGCTGCTCAGAATTTGCAAAGTAATAATGTAAAATAATGCTCATATAGATAAGTTTTCAAAGCATTTAAATTCACCCCTTCCTCTAGATAGACTGCACATAATATTGGATAAAAATAGCTGTTTAAGATTAGAGATCCTTATTTTAATCTCTATTCGAGTAATTTTAATTTAATTACAAATTTGTCCTGAAATTTTCATTTTCCAAGATGTTAAGTAAGTAGTAGCTATCTGATACTTATTCTGGTATTTCTTATTGGTATGTTGAAAGTGTTCATCACACCGTCCTGTGTTCTCCACATGAAAATTCAGAGGAAGAATTTCTTTAGGAATCACTAATTTCCATAAGTAATTGATACACATTTATATGCTAGGGATGACTGTGGTTCTCTACATGACTGTGTTCATCTCTTTGTATAACCAACCTGTTAACTATATAGGAATGTCTGAGACAATTGAACTGTCCATTTCTAGCAAAGTGTAAGATTCTGGGATGTGTGGCTCTGTAGTTATTCCACATTTAAACTATGTGATGGATTAGCCTGTGTTTTAGGAGGGTGATCTCTGAAGCGATATAACTGGGGTTTAAATCCTGCTGTCCCCATTTACTAAATTTGTGATTTTCAATTTTTGTTTACCTCAGTTTCTTTTTCTGTAGAAGGGAGAGATTAGTAGCATTTTTGTCATTGATTTGTTGTGAAAGTTAAATGAGTATCACAAATCAAGCAGTTAGAGGTTTTATGGTGCATGTAATTGCCCTTATGTGTTAGGTAATACTTTTGCTCTCCTACCATTGTAGTCATTTCTCTTTTATTTTATCAGGTTACATTACATATATGGACATTTTTAGTATAATAATCTCTTTCTGGGGACAAGTGTTACAGGTGTCAGGTCATATCTTAAGCTGCACTAAGTATGAAAGACTAAGAAAATTTCAGTAAAGATCTTGCTTCAGGCATAGCAAGATATAGGAGATCAAATAACATCATTGTTTCTCACATATGATTAGTCCTGGTCTACTTTAAATAGAGTCAAAGATAATTTTTAACCTTTTAACACAGTCATTGCATCCTGTGGGTTTATATGGAGGTAACGTAAATTAAAATATCTTGACTCCATCATCTTTAACCAGCGTTTCCTCACATAAAATCCAAAACAATAAAATGAACAAACTAAAAAAGCTCTTATATTACAAATGTCTTCGGGATATTCAAATTTTTTTGCAACTAAAGTAGAATAAATGTAATAAAAATATGACAAGAGTATCTTCAAATTTTTATTCTTTTTGTGACTATTACATTTAATTCTGCACAAATTTGTTTTGCTACAAGGATAGGCATTATTTTGTTTCTACCAATAGAGAATTTTTCAGCCTCATAGTTCAAAAATTACAACCCAAGCTATTATTCTAAAGGGAGTGTTCCATAGTCAACAGAGTTCAATTATGTGATTATTAAATCATGGTTGTAGTTAACAGTTATGTGACTACTGCATCCATTTCCTAAAGACATAGGCAAGGGTCAAGATCAGTTTCTTCTGGCATGTCCTGGTGGAGTAGTGGTTGGATCCACTGCCTCCCAATGAATGTAGGACAAAGAACCTGGGTTTGCATTCCAGTGGGGGTGGGAGTGGGAGGAACAATGCAGATAAACAACTAAATAAAAATAAAATATTTCTTTTTCCTTTCTCTTCCTGACTACTTGCCTACTAGCCTTCTCTCTTACCTGTACCTTTCCTTAAAAAAAAAAAGAAAAGAAAAGATCATTGAGGTGTGTGTGCTCTTCATATATTTTGGAAATTAAGGTCTTATCTGATATATGCTGTATGAATATCTTCTTCAATTCTGTGGGTTGTCTCTTTGTTTTAGTGGTGATTTCTTTTGCTTTGAAGAAGCCCTTCAGTTTGATGTAGTCCCAATTGCTTAGTTTTATTTTGGCCTCTTCTGCCATAGCAGTTTCTTGCCAAATATCTCTTTGAGGTTGAGGTCATGAGTGTTTTCCTCACATTGTCTTCTAGGTTCTTTATGTTTTGGTTCTTAATGTCCACATCTTTGATCCATCATAAGTTAATTTTTGTGGCTGGCAATAATTAATAATATCTTTCTCCCCCCCCCGCCCAGAGGTGTACCAGTTTTCCCATCACCATTTGTTAAATAGACTTTCCTTACTCTATTGTATGCTCTTGGCACCTTTGTCAGAAAAAATTGTCCATATGGCCATGTCTTTCTTTCTGGACTCTCAATATGATTACACTGGCCAGTGTTTTTGTTCCAGTACCCAACTCTTTTGATGATGGTTGCTCTGTAATATAGTTTGAGGTTAGGGAGTGTGGTTCCCCAACTGTTTTTTTTTCTAATAGCTTTGCCTATTTGATGCCTATTGTGTAGTGTAAACTACAGATTGAGATGCAGTGTCAGTATTCAAAAATGAATGTAGCATTGTGAATAAAAGAGATAATAAATATCAATAAGTTTAAAAAATTGGAGAGGAAGAGAACAAAATAATTTCAATAAAAAATTACTTCCTTCTGTGTACAAGTACCCAGTTAGAAATGGCTTCTTGGCTCTATGTTAAGAAGGGTTCTCTGACTGCATTAGCTCAGTGGAGAGGAGTGCCTTGATAAATTGTTATGATCTGCATTGAATAAGTGAATTGTTATGTATTTATCATCCCTTTTTTATGCCTTCAGTTCTAAAGAGCTACAGATCATATCTCCTGAAACCATATGCAGTATACATATTCCTGCATAAAATAATTCAAGCTGCTCATAATCTGTATCATATGTAAGAATCTTCTTGGTAGAATTATTAGTAATTAAATTTGCTGCATAACACAATTCTTACTATTTATATTTATTTTATTTGCTTCTTTCTATAGAAAACAGTTGAATATGAAAGAAATGCTTTATTCAAAACAATTCAAATTAGAAAACCATTAAGTTTCCCAGATGATGAAAGCTTGACATATGTGTATATAAAAAGTTTGGGTAGAGGTAAATAATTATCTTTGGAAGGCAGTTATTCAAAACGAATTCATAACTGGCTTTCAAGATACCCCTTTAAAAATTATAGTCTATCTGAAGATACAAGTTAGATATTCTGATGCAGTGTTTGTTTTTTTAATTGCAGATCTTGAGTCTTGAACTTGGGTCTGTGGCTTTTACATGGTCTGTACCTTAAAACCCTTGAGCCACAGGCATTTGCTTCTGATGCAGTTTTAATAAAAATATCAGAGAATATAGATAGTTATTTCAAATAAGCAGTTTAGGTTATGTTTGAGATTAGTATGATTTGACTTTATAAAAATAATTTTTAATGATCACAACCTTCAATTGTTTTATTTTAATAATTTTTTAGTTTAATACTTATTGAGTTAACTTTGATTTTACAAAACAGTATACACCCATCCATGCAGGTTCATCATTCCTCAAATATATGGCACATCCTGCCCATCACCAAATTACCAAAAATCCTTCACCAAATCACCAGAAGTCCATTGGATTCCTCCACCACCTCCAGTCCCTACCCCATTCCCCACTTACAACATCAGTTCCATTGTCAATATCCACGGGTTGGATTTTGTTTTGTCTGTTTCTTTTTGCCTTGTTTCTTTATATTCCACATATGAGTGAGATGATTCAGTATTTGTCCTTCTTCTGATTTATTTCACATAGCATAATCCCCTCTAGTTCCATCCACATTCTCACAAATGACAGGGTTTCACCTCTTTAGGGTTATATAGTATTCCATTGTGTATATATACACCACATTTTCTTTATCCATCCATCTGACAATGGACATTTAAGTAGTTTCAAATTCTTGGCTATTGTAAGTAATTCTGCAATAATATGGGGGTACATATATCTCTGCAAATTAGTGATTTTTGTGTATATACCCAGGAGTGGGATGACGGAATCATAGGAGAGTTACATTCTTAGTTTTTTGAGTAATTTCCATGCTGCTTTCCATAAACATGGCACCAATTTTGCACTCCCACCTAGACTGTAAGACAGTTCCCTTTTTTCCTGCATCCTCAACAACATTTATTATTTCCAGATTCTAGCCAATCTCACCAGGTATAAGGTTAGATCTCATTGTTGATCTGATTTGCATTTCACTCATATTAAATGAGGAAGACATCTTTTCATACGCCTGTTGGCAATCTATGTTTTCTTTGCAGAAATGTCCGTCCAATTCTTTTGCCCATTTTTTGAATGGGTTGATTTTCTGTTGTTGAGTTTTATGACTTCTTTATGTATTTTGGATATTAAACCCTTGTCAGATGTATGATATGCAATAGGTTCAAACCTTGAATTTTAAAAGACTATAGAACTTTCAAACATTTCATCTAAATTTTATTAAGTATAATCAACTTTTCCTTTTTCTTCGAATATTTTAATAAGATAATTTTATGTTGTAAGTGAATATCCATATACTCAATATCTAGATTCTGTCATTCACCTTTTCCTGTACTTGCTTTATTTCATATTTATAATTTAATTTTATCCATTAACAAATCAACCTGTTTATTTTTTATGCATTTCAAGGTCATTTAGTGAACATTGGTACATTTCACCCTAAATACTCTAGCATTTGTACTATAAGCTGAAATTTTATATTTGCTTTTTTGGTAAAACTTATATGAAATGAAATATATAAATATATAAACTTTATGTGATTGATATTTATATGATTGTTTCATTTTAATTGATTTTGACAAGTACTTACATCCATGTAACCCCAGGCTCTATCAAGATAGAGAACAGTACCATCATGCCCAGAAAATTTCGTATTCTTGCACATCTCCAAACATGCACACTTCTCTAGCAGCCACTCTTCTTATATTTCCTACCTTGAATTACTTTTACCTGTTTTCTATGTGGAATCTCACAGCATGTAATCTTTTGGGCAATGTTTCTGTGTTATACAATATTATATTTTTGTGATTCATCCGTGTTCTTCTGAGTATCAACAATTTGTTCCTTTTTATTTTTGGATTGCATTTCATTGTATTAATATATCTGTGCATACATTTCTAATGATGTCGTTTCAGCTTCTGACTATTATAAATTTGCTTGTACGTCTTTTTATGGACATCTATTTTTATTTCTCATGTGAAAAAGCTAGTATTGGAAATGCTGGGTCATAAAGTCTTTTTTAAAAGAAATTGCCAGACCTTTTCTAAATTAAGTATACTGTTTTATACTCCACCAATAGAACATTAGAGTTCTAGATGCTTTATTCAACACTACTGCTGTTCGACATCTTAATTTTAGTCATTCTAGTATATATTTAGTAGTACTTTTAATAGTATTAATTCTCCTGATGACTAATGATGTTAAGCACTTTTAGGATGCTTATTTATTTGCATGCATATTATCTTTTTTGAAATATTTTAATTTTTTAATCCTTTTTCAAGGAGTTGCTTGTCTTTTTATTATTGATGGACTTTTTTTTGTAAAAAATAAATCCTGAGTACCAACATATTGCCAGTTCATATCTTGGTCACTGCACTTTTTATATATGAAAGAATTTTTATTCATCAGTTTTAAGTATTAACCATACAAGCACACATCAAAAACTTATATCTCTCTCTTGAGAGCTCAAATTAAATGTCTAACCACACACTTCAGGGAACTAGAAAGGGAAGAACAATCAAAATAAAAAATCAGCAGAAGAAAGGAAATAATAAAAATCAGAGCAGAAATAAATGGAATTGAAAATAAAAAGGTCATCCAAATGATCAGTGAATCCAAAATCTGGTTCTTTGGAAAAAAATGTAAACAAAATTGTTATACCCCTAGCAAGATTCATAAGGAAAAGAAAACCCTAATAACAAAAATCAGAAATGAAGAAGGTGAGATCACAACTGACATTACAGAAAAATAAAGGATCATGAAAGACTACAATGAGCACTTAATATGCCAACAATTTGTCAGTCATGAAGTGGGCAGGTTTCTAAAATCCTACGACCTTCCACAACTCAAGCAGGAAGATATAGACAACTTAAACAGACCAGTCAAAAGAGTAGAAATTGAAGCAGTAATAAGAAAAATTTTTCTGATAGTAAGAGCCCAGTACCTATGATTTTACTGGGAATTCTACCAAGCATTCAAAGAGCTAATGCCACCCTTCTTAAACTCCCATAAAGTTGAAGAAGAAGGAAAACTCTGAAATACATTCTATGAGGCGAGTAGTAACCCTGATTCCAAAATTAGACAAAGACAGCACCAAAAAAAAAAAAAAAAAAAAAAAAAAAAAAAAAAAAAAAAAAAAAAAAAAAAAAAAAAAAAAAAAAAAAAAAAAAAAAAAAAAAAAAAAAAAAAAAAAAAAAAAAAAAAAAAAAAAAAAGAAAAGAAAAGAAAAGAAAGAAAAAAAGAATACTATAGACCTATATTGCTGATGAATATAGATGCAAAAATCCTCAAAAAAATCCTGGCAAATAGAATTCAACGGCACATTGAAGCAATTATACACCATGATCAAGTGGGCTTTATTCCAGGGATGCAAGGATAGTTTACTGTATGCAAATCAGTCAACCAAGTGAGAATCAGAAGCCACATGATTTAAAGAGGAGTAGAGGGTGCATACTCCAACATAATAAAAGTAATATATGACAAGCCCAAAACCAACATCATAATCAGTGGTGAAAAACTGAGATAATTGTCCCCTAAGATCTATCACCACTATAATTTATCATAGTTCTGGAAGTCTTGGTCAGAGTAACAAGGAAAGAAAAGGACATTAAAGGAATTCAAATTGGAAAAGAAGAAATTCAATTATCATTATTTGCAGATGACATGATACTATACCTAGAAAACCCCAAAGACTTCATGAAGAAACTGCTAGAAACAATAAATGAATAAAGTGGCAGGATGTAAAATCAACGCACACACATATCAGTAGCATTCCTATATTCAAATAATGAAATAGAGAAGAAAGAAATCCCATTCACGATAGCAACCAAGAAATATTAAATACTTGGGAATTAATTGAACAAAGGAGGCGAAAGACATCTACAATGAAAACTACAAGACCGTGACAAAAGAAGTAGGAGATGAAAAATCATCCCATGTTCATGGATTGGAAGAATCAACATAGTACAAATGACCATTCTATCCAAAGCAATGTATAAGTTCAATATAATTTGCATCAAAATGCCAGGGACATTTTTCTAGGAAATGGAGCAAATAATACTGAAGTTTGTATGAAACCAAAAAAGGCCTTAAATAGCCAAAACTATTCTAAAAGAAAAAAAGTAATAGTGGAGGAATTATACTTCTGGACTTCAAACTATACTACAGAGTGATTGACATCAAATTGTATGGTGCTAGAACAAAAACAGACACACTGATCAGTGAAATCAAATAGAGAGCCCAGAAATAGAACCACACCTATGTGGACAGTTAGTTTATGACATACATTCAATGGAGGAATGAATTCAATGAGTGGTGTTTATTGAATAATTGGAAAGACATAAAAAAAAACCCCTAAACTAATCATTATGGCCAAGTATAAAAATCAATTCAAAATGGATCAAATACCTGGATATAAGACCTGAAGCCATAAAATACCTGGAAGAAATTGTAGGGAAAACACTATATGACTCAACCTCAAAGAAGTCTTTGTGGGCAAAATAGTGACTGCAAAAGAAGCCAAAGCAAAATAAAACTATTAGGACTACATCAAACTGAAAAGCTTTTACACAACAAAAGAAGTACCACTAAAGCAAAAAAGACAACCCATGGAATTGGAGAAGATATTCACACAACATACATCAGATAAAAGCTTAATCTCTGAAATATATAAAGAGCTCATACATCATCTCAATAATAAATGACCCACTGAAAATAATGAACAAAAGAACTAAATATAGACCTTTCTAGAGAAGACATACAGGTGGCATACAGACGCCTGAAAAAATGTTCTATATCACTCATCATCAGTGAAATGCAAATTAAAAAGTACAACAAGATACCGCTTCACACCAGCGAGAATGGTCTTTCTAAAAAGACCGGAAATAGCAGGTGTTGGAGGGGTGTGAAGAAAGGGAACCCCCCACTACATTGTCAGTGGGAATGTTAATTGGTGCAACATCTTTGGAAAACAACATGGAGCTTCCTCAAAGATGGTTCTACCATTTGATGCAGCAATCCAATTCCTAGGCTTATACCTAGAGGGTACAAATCTCTAATTAGGGAAAACTTCTGCACCTCTGTGTTCATAGCAGCCAGTTCACTATAGCTAAGACATTGAAACAACCTAAAAGCATGTCAACAAATGACTGAATAAAGAAGCTCTGGTATATAAACTCAAAGGAATTCTGTGCTGCTGTTAAAAAAATGAATATGTACACTTTTTTTGCAATCTGGATGGAACTGGAGGGGGAACATGTTGAGTAAAATAAGTGAGAAAAAGAGAAATACAGGATTATTTATTTCACTCTTGTACAATACAGAGAAATGAAACAAATGAACATACACTTTCTAGCAAAAGTAGCAGGACTCTGGACTGGTTATGGCGGGTGTTGGGGATGAGGAGAAAAGTAGTAAGAGACATGGGAATTCTGTTGGTGGGCATGGTGTTAAATATAGACTGAGATGCAATTTCAGTATCTTAGGCGGAACTTAGCATTCTGAACTGAAGAAATGATAAATATTATTATTAGAAATTTAGATTATGTCAGGTTGGTTGATAGTGTTCAAGTAATTTATTCTTTTTTACTGATTTTTGATCCATTATTCCTGTTGATTTTTACTTCATATGTTTTGTAACTCTGTTACCAGGCACATCCACTTCTGTGATTGTGCTCCTGATAAAATAACCCTATTGTGTTATGATATTACCTTCTTTATCTCTGGTAATATATATATATTTTTTTAAATATGCCATATCTGGTATCAGTTAACCCACTTCAATCTTATGCTTGCTTATTGTGTGTGTATGTATTTATATCCATTTATTGTAACATATCTGCATTTTTATATTTAGAGTATTGTAGACATCATATATATCATATAGTTGGACTTGGGTTTTTAATAAACTATGATAATTTCTGCCTTTTAATTGGAACATTTAGTCTAATAACGTTAATGCAATTGTTGACACAGTTGCATTTGGGTCTCTATGGTTTGTTCTTCTGTTCCTTTTACCTTCTTAGGGAGTCATTGATTATTTTTAATAAATCCATTCAGATTTATCTACTGAATTTTTAGTTATAGCTTTTTTTAGTTCTAAGGTTTTCTTTAGGAATTATAATACAGATTTTAACTTTCCATTGCCCACTTAGAATTATTATTATACCACTTTATGTAAAATGTAGAAAATTTGCTCTTATACTATTGCATTTACTTTCCTGTTGTTATGTTATATTAGTCAAATGTATTACATATCAACATGGTATAATCCTCAGAACACCGTGTTTTAAATTTTATTCTGTTATGCATATTTTAAAGTAATTAGAGCAAAATAATATTTTTTATCAAAACATATATTTACAATTTCTGATGTTTTTCATTCCCTTTGAAGATACAAGTTTCCATCTGGTATGCTTTTCCTCAGCCCTTTTAACTTCCTTTAACATTTTCAATAGTGTAAATTTTCAGCAGCAAATTAGTTTGTCATTATCTGAAAATGTCTTAATTTGGTTTTTATCCTTGAAGGATAATTTCTTTGGTTATAGAATTTGAGGTTGTTGGTCATTTTTCCCCCAGTACGTTGAAGATGTTCTACATTCTTTTAAACTCAGTTGTTATAAATAGAAGTCATTCAAATTGCTGTTCTGTATATTATGTCATTTTTCTCTCTGGCTACTCTCAAGATTTTATTTCTATACTTGCTTTTCAGTAGGTTATCTAGGTATACTTTTATTTGTATTTACTCTGCTTATGGTTTGATTATATTCTTGGGTCTAAAATTTTATATCTGTTGCTAAATTTGGGAAATATTCAGCCATTATTTCATCTGCTGCTCTCTGTTCTTTTTGAGACTGAAATTACATTTTTACTAATCTTTTTATATTTTCTCACAGTTCATTGAAGCTAATCATAATTTGTAATATATTTTATCCATACTGGAATATTGTGATCCATTTACAAGTTCATGTATTTCTGTCATTGTATTATATCCTCCCATTCTGAAGATGTTTTATTTCAGATTTTTTTGTTTTTTACATCTCCTTTGCTAGTTTTATACTTTCTATTTATCTTAATGTTTCTTTTAATTCATTGCCATTATAGTTTCCTTTATATCCTTGAATATAATATATATATATATATATAAATATGTGTGTGTATTTGCTTTAAAATTCTTGCTTGCTAATTCCACATCTCGATCATCTTGGGTGTATTTTCTGTTCATTTTCTTTGAGAGTGGATTACTTTTGCTGTTTATTTGTAAGTCAAATAATTCTGGTTTGTATCTTAAACATTGTGAATGATATAATGTGAAGATTCAGTTTTGTTACATTTTTCCAAAAATGATTTGTTTTTCTAGTATAAGCAATGAATTAACTTGATTGGATTCAAACTGCAAGTTCTTTTTCTTGCTGAGAAACCTAATCTCAGTTTAGTTCATTTTGTTTAGACTAAACATTTTAGCACTTGTTCCATGCATATGTGTTTTAACTGTCAACAGGTATTTGCATGGAGTTATCTGCAGAATTGGCTCCAGAATTCTCTGTCTTCTTTCTGGGATTATCCCCTAACTGTCTGGCAGCTGTGGCTATCCTAAGCTGTGCCCTCTTATTTATCATGACAGAAATATTGATTTTTATTTTCTTTCAAAGTCTCACTCACCCTGCATGGCACTGACTGTTATAGAAACAAGGAATTAATATAGTACCATTCTTTTCTTTCAAGGGTCAGCTCTTCTCTGTTTTTTGCCTGTCTTCATTCCATTCTTCAGGGCCTTTTAATAGATATTTTTGTATTTTTTTCCAGTTATAGTTATTCCCTCTAAGAGGGCTGGTTCTCAGAGACATTAAGACTCCCACCAGGAGTATAAACCTATGTTTTTTGGGCTGTATTGTTGAGACAGCAATACCACTGTATATAGGTGCTATTTTTATCGATCAAATTATTTTTACTGATCTTCACAAGTTCAATCTAATTTATCAATGTCCCTCTAAACATAGAAACCTAAGCACAAGTATTATAGTCATGTATATTCAGGGACCATCATTGCTCCTCATAGTAATATGTTGATCCTAATATATGTCTCATGTTTGATTTGTATTATTCCTAGGACTTTTCCTGCAATAGAGAAACCTATTTTTCACATTTAATTTATTCTTAATTGCACAGTCTTTGTGAGCAGTTCTATGTACATATGTGACCAGGCCTAGGCTAGACACTAGAAATACAAATATGGAAAAAGGGCAAAGTCACAAACTAATGATTATGCCTTCTAATTCACTTTATTTTCTGTAGACCATTTCTCTAATTTTGTCTTTCATTTTGAGTTCAATATCTTGTATCTAGGTTATTATCTATTCAATAAAAAACTTACTCCAGTCTTACATGTCATTGGCAAAAATCACTACCAAAATCACAGTGCTGTTTCTTCAAGCACTGTTCTCAATGGATTCTGGTGAATACAGTTGCAATATCCAGCTGGTTGTCACTGGCACATATCACTGAGCATCACAATGCACACCAGAACTTTTGGTTTAATGCTTGCACTTCAGTATATTATGTGAGTCAGCCATGCTGTGTCTTTAGATAACAACTAGTTGTCTGTTAATGGAGCAAACTCTAACAGGAAGCAATGCTTTAGCTGGCTGGTAGTTATGTGAACATATACATCAAATAATGGATATTCTCTGCATGTAGCTTGCAAAAAAGTCTTATAATACTGAGAATGAAAGACCTTGCTAGTGAGCACTAGACCATCTGTAGTTATGTTTACTTGGCACACACATATAAGACCATCTTTTCCAAATAGGTCAACCTACATTTCTGCTGGCACTTTTTCCCTGTGAAAGTGCTGGTAGGTCATGAATAGAGAATGAGCACAGAATGTTGATGTGGAAGGCTTTTGGGGGGAAAAAAAAAAAGGTTTTCATAACACTCAAGAAATAAAACAAATTTAGCTAGAAAAATTGGTAACTATCGTTTCTATTAAAATTTTTACCGTTGTCTACATTATTTGGGAATGTGTATTTAAAACTTTAATTTACCAGAAGTTTCCAGTAAGAAAGTGAAAAACAGTATGTATTAGTTTGGGTTTCTCCAAATGTAGACCATGAGATAAAGAGTGGGTGAAAGTAGTTTATTTGGGTGATCTCAGGTAAAAGTATAGTAAATGAGTAGGGAAGTGAGGCAGGGAATGGAGGTAATACAATAAAGTTAATGAAGTAACTGTGTTTTGGTTTTCTTGGGGATTCTGAGACTGTTGTGAATGCCTCATAATTGTCTTGCTGAGGACCAAGAAAGCTAGATTACTTATCCACTATGCCCTGCATCACCTTAGAGAGAATTGCTCCTGAGAGCATTAATTCCTGGGTACTCCGAGTTTACTCTGATCATGAGAGGAGCACATTTCTGAGCTAGCAGCTTTCAGGTAAAGAGTCACTGGCATGAATGGGAAACATTCGCCAAGCCACAGATGATCATTAAGCATATTGGTATGGACTGACAAAGTATACTAGAGAAACTATATAGTAACAGGAATATGTTTTTGTATATATCGGAATGTTTTGCATTTCATTTATCTGGAATTTGTAAAGAATTCCTACAAATCAACAGAAAAGGGCAGATGTATCAGTAGATAAATGGGCAAAAACTTAACTAGGCTGTTTATAAGGGAAGCTGTCCAAAGGATTAGACATATGAGAAAAAGCCCTCAATCTTGCTAGTTATTAGGGGAATGGAAAATAAAACCACAGTAATATATGATTATGTACACAAGAATGGATTGGATAAAAAATAAAAAAACTGATGATACCAATTGTTGGCCAGAATTTAAAACAACTGAGCCTCTCATGCATTCCAAATGGCATATAAATAGTTTGAACCACTTGGGAAAACTCTTTGACGGTATGTATTAAACTGAAACATACAAACTCCCTATATAATTCAGCAGTTTTTACCTCCCAGATATTCAGCCAACTTAAATGCTTTTAGATGTGTATCAAACACATGTACAAAATGTTCACTGCAGCATTATTTATAATAACCCTCCATTGGAAGTATCCCAAATGTCCTTCAGTGGTAAAATGGGTAAGTTAATTGTGAACTTTTCATGAAATATAATATTTTACAGCAGTAAGATGGAACTAAATATCCACTAATCTAGTTTAAGGGGGGAAAAGACATAACAAATTCACAATGTGATTCCATGTGTATGAAGTTGCTTTATGTTTGTTTGTTTGTTTTTTTTTAATTTGTTTTTTACAAGAAAAGTATAGGCAGAAATGAAGGTGAGTAGACAGGTAGGAAGAAAGAGGAGGAAGAAAGATCTTTCATTTGTTTTTATTTAATTGTTCGTCTTGGTTGTTCCCCACCTGCCCTGACACTAAGCCACGTCCTTAGGATTTATGTGGGCTGTGCTCAGCCAAAGGCAGATGACTTAACTTCTACTCCATCAGTGCGTAACTATGTAAAGTTTTAAACAGACAATATTAATAATGCATGGTGAGAACAGTCAGGGCAGCACTGGAGAAGTGACCGAGATAGAGCTTGGGTAGGACTGGGTGCTGGAATGGACCATTTCTTCACAATGGTTCTGGATGGTTATTAAGTGTATGAAAATTTACTGAGCTATATACTTTTTATTTCTTTGTGTACTTTTGTATATTTTGCATTTTCTTAGCTCATAAAACATAGGAAAAAATATACATTTGTGAATTCTACCTTGACAAGGAAATAGTAAATTTAAAAACATTTGACTGTGGCAAAGTATTTTATTCTTCCCCAGAAAATGTCAGTGCCTTAATTCAGAAACAAACAAAGAAATAAACAAGTATAAGGAAATTTTGATTCAGTTTATTTCATTTGTGATAATAATCTTTTAAATGATTTTGGATTTTCTTTTTGCTTATTAACCAAATTATTTAAAATCTAATAACTGGCTTACCCTGGTGTAGTAATGTTTGGGTCCACTGCCTACTGACCAACTGACCAGTATGATCCACGTGCATCCCAGTGACCCAGATTCCCCTCCCGGAGCAGCCATTGTGAGCAACTAAATAAAAACTGGATGGGATGCTTCTTCCTCCTCTCTTTTCTTGCCTACTTTCCTGCTTGCTTTTGTTCCTAAAATATCTGTTCTTTTTTGTTCCTCCATCTTTTGTTCCTCTTTTTTTTCCTCTCAAATTTGTATTCAGGGTGGTTCTGATTTTAAATGGAATAGATAAGGCTGTGTTTTATTTACATTTTGCAGTGGACCTGTTGAAGAAGTGTTATGAAAACACATTGTTTTGGCTATTATTCTAAAGGGGTTATGATCACATATACCTGGATGGAGCAGTATATACCTTGATGGGTCCTGGGCCATAGTTAACATTTGTAGCTTCCAATAGTTCCCTTGACGATGTTGAATGTTGGGTTTGAAAGAGAACAGGGAAAGGGATTTATAGGCCTCAGAATAAATTCAAACTAACCATCTTGTACTAAGGGCTGCAATAGTATAAACCTTCCTTGACTTAGAGTTCATTTTGTATAATTAATCATGAAATTTTCCCATAGGAACATTTCCTTTATGGTCATACAATTTTAAGTAGCTGTCAAGAGACTAGCATCATAAATAGGTGAAGAACTCAAATAACTTGTACAATGTATATAGATGCAATTCACTTAGGAGCAGACACTTAACCAATCTGGGCATATTCCCATTTAGAATTGCTTTGCCTTTAAAATGAAATGTGCATTGTTGTTCATTTGATCTTCATAAATCTCTGTATTTTAGTACTGCTTGCTAAAACATGGTCTGCTGTGGTCCCCCTGAGCTGTTAATCATTAATTCCTTTTATTGCTTCTTTTCCTTGAGTTCTTTCATTTCCATTATTTATATATAGCATGATACCATCATTAGTTCATTCAGTTACTCATTCATTTATTCATAAATTATCAAATATTTATTGAGAGCTTACTCTGTGCTGGTCACAGTGCAGGTCACTGGAGATGGAATTATAGTAGGTCACAGTCTTAGGCTTCCAAGAGCTCCTGTTCAGTCAGAGAGGTAGAGAGAGAAATACATATTCGAAATGCAATGAGATAGGTGCTATAATCCAGGGTATCACAAATATATGGGTCAGAGAAAGAGTTATTTAGTTGCCTAGTCTCCCAGGAGGTTATGTGGGTTGGAAGGATTAGGAGATTCAGTGTATTTAGTATATATTTATTTGCAAAGGTTAGATTGGGTTGACTTGAATCTGGCAAAAAAAAGGTTCATTTCCTAGAATAGGTAAGCAAAGGCTGGGGCGTAGCAGAATGTACTAGGAATTATTTAATGTAGAGGTAGCTATAGGTAATTCCGAGTAGTGTTATGGACAGATCACAATTAATGGGCAAGTAAGGATTTGTAACAATAGTGAATATACTTGAAGTACTTGTCTCAGAAACTATTCCTAATATTTTATATATAGTAACTCTTTGCACTTTCTTAATAACTTCTATTGTAGTTACTCTATCTTTGTGTAGATGAGAAAATGGAGACCAGAAGGATTAAATAATTTGTCCTGTTACCAGGAAATGATAATTAGTGGAGCCAGGATTGATCTATTGATTTCTATGCCACATTGCTTTCTCAAGAATAAATAAGAGTTTAGAGAAAGAGATCCTGGAGGCCCCAAACAAATGAATTTGGAGAACTCTCAAAGAGTTTTAAGGAGAGTAGTAATGATAAAAAGTATGTGCTATAAAATTCACTCAGTGTTCATGAAGGGAGGATAACTATTAGGAAAGCCATAGGCAAGGATACTAGCTATGTATCTGTTCCCTATTTTATTCAGAATTGTAAAGAAGACTTACACAAAGGTTTGAATAAGGTAAGAAAACTAAATTACAAGAAGAAAGAAAAATAAAGAGAAGAAAAGATTAAGAATATGAAATAGTGCCACTATCAAGGCAAGGGCAGCCAGCATACAGTTTTGTGCTCTGTGCTTGTTAAAGATGCATCATATCTTTAATTTGAAAACACTGGCGTAAAGATGGAAACATAATTCAGTGAAATCCATGGGACAAATGGTGAGGGGAAGAAGAGAGATGATGAGTTGATGATACATTTTTTTTCCTGATAATTGGTTCAGTGTAGAGTTAGACATTAGCATGTCAAAAATAGAAGCCGGGGTTTATAAATATAAATAGTATTACTGTTAGCACACATTTTGATAGATATTGGGGAGTAGGAAGTTCAAATTAAGCTTTTTGATGAAACTCCTGTGTAGCCTCTCAGTAGCCAATTTAGTGAAGAGTCGTGCTTTGACTATCAACTGAGTTAGAAAAACAATTGCCATTCTCTTAGGAAAATCGTGGTGGAGGGAAGAGATACATGCCTGATTAGAATTTGTCTCTGTGTCTTACCTTATTCCATTGCTCACTCATGCACTCATGACACATTTTCTGCTTAAAAGCGAACTGCAGAGCAGGGGTTGAGAATAGAGACCTAAAGGTAGCATCAATATTTTCCTAAGAATACAATTCCATCTGAGCTAACATAGAGTCAATATGTGCAAACCAAGAGTTCTACTGCATATAACTTGACAACATAAATTTTAGTCTGCAACAAATATTAACCACTGTCATAATTCAATTAAACATCCAGAAAGTTGGCTTTGAGGAGCCCAACCTCTGGTATGTCTTTCAAGATTATGTGAAATGTAAGCTGAAGTGATGAATTAAGTAATATGTTACAAGAAATTTTTTTATATAATTGAATTAATAGGCCCTCTGAAGCTCTTTGTGGTGGCATATATAAACATAGGATTGACTTCTTCTTAGGACCTACTTTGCTCGTAATTAGAATGCTCATAATTAGAAAAGAAACCATAAATGTTACTTCAAAATGTTTTTTCATTATTAAGGAATAAGTCAAAATGATCACAATAGAAAACATTTAAACAGAAATAGGTTAAAAGACCCATTTGGATTTATGGTAAAGTACTAACGAAGTTAATTCCTTAGAGCTCTGATTCTCTTGGTAGCTGAATCATGGAACCTTGATGAACAGCAGACAACGAGGTGTACTTTGAAAGTAAATTGCTTTAATCCATAAGCAATGTCTATCGCTAGACATAAAGGAGGACAAATAAATAGCAAAAGTCACAGATAATGTTGACTTTATCCTTTTAGACTTTCCTGGAAATGATAGAGTGTTATCTAGTTTGAAGTAGAACGACCACACATTTACTAATCATCCACTCGTCCACCCTCTTGCTTATTTTGGATAAACTGACCTAAGAAACCATGGTTTGTAATTTTTATCAACCCCCCAAGTATATGTCCTGGAAAATATACAGAAGATAAGAAAGGATATAATTCTAGAGGAATTTTTAATGCCATTTTTAAAGGACTTGTTTAATTGGGAGACTTTTCTCAAATCCTTAAGAAATAGGTCATTCCAGTGTTATTAAACTGACCCCTAGTTAGAGTATTTTGGTCAATTTATTATGGCACTGTATTCATTTTCATGAGGTTTTCATGCTCATGATAGCCAAATGTGGCAAAAAGAGCAAAGGAGCCAAAGATTAATCTCCCAGAGGAGTAAAGTTGTGGAAATACATTCAACTGTTAACAAATTAAATATAATGATATATTAGAATAATAATTGACAATAGCCAAATAAGTTGATCAAAGAAATGCAAAGGTAGTTTTACATAGAATACCTATAAAAATTTCACACTTCACCCACTAATAGACTAAGGAAGAATAAAATATAGATACTAAAAATTAGTAAAATTTCATAGACTACATAAATGAGTAAAAAGCTACAAATGAGCATTTTAATTGTGAGCTTATAATATACTAAGACATAAATAATAAGTATTAATGTCAGTTAATGATAAACTTTGGAACAAATTAAAATAGGGTAATATACTGGGTGTCACTGAAAGACTAAAGATGGAATGATTGTGCGGTATGGGAAGCCTTACTAGGAGGTGATGTTTAAATTGATTTTGAGTAGCAAAAAAGAAACAGACATGAAGAAAAAGACTTCACACCTGCAGAACTGTGAGCTAATAAACTGAGCTAATAAAGAAAACTGCTAATGTTTTGGTAATTGTTACCAGCAATAGATAAGTAATAAGAAGTGTCAGAAAAAGAAAATATCCTTCAGCTAAGAGACCTGCAGGAGAAGTGGGCTCACTAGATCAGCCAGATTTGTTATAAAAGAGGATGAGGGGAACTTCAGGTACAAGGTCAGGTTTATGGAGGAAAAAACAAAGTTACAATGCAGGGGTGTTGGAGGCTAAGGAATTATGGGATATTAGGTCAGATAAATGAATGACCTGTACTTGAAATCCTAATACTGTATGAGATAAATAAGTATAGAGGGCTTAATGGAATAAATCCCAAATGCAAGGAAAGTAGGCAACCAGCAAGAAGATGGAAGACTACTGAGTCATTAATCTTTCCTACATTTACTGATGGTATGAGTATAAAGAAGATAAGTTATCTTGAAGACTAACTCTTAGTGACTAAAACTATGAGGTAGGTCTTAGTCTTTTTTGGAATGGTGGTATGGAGGACTTGCAGAAAAGTGTTATCATTGTAGCAGGAGACTAGGAAATATCCCTTCGTTGAAGGGTGTATGAAGTGTGAAGAGATACCATATACTGAAAAAACTACCGGAAACTGAAAAATAATTGCAGCATAGTTGACCTTAGTTTATAAAGTAGTCAAACCTTCCAGATATAACTTGCATCTTTATGCTTTCTATATTACAACTCTTCATTGTACTACTTAAAAACTCTGAGCCAGGGGAGAGGGTCTGGCACAGGGCAAGAGAATCAGCACCCTCGTGGGCTCAGTAGGACCCCCTGATGAAAATCTATACAGGATGCCACCATAACTGGAAGGGAGCTAGGGGAATTTGCCACCTCTCTCCCTCCCCCTACCACCATATTGCACTGGAGCCAGAGAACCTGCCTAATGAAAATGCCACCCACTGGCTTAAAGAGTCTCCCAGAAGGGAGGAAGCCTCAACAGATACCCATTGTCGCTACCCTGTGGGTGGAGGAGGAACTGCAACCTGATTGCAGCTTGTGGACCAACTACAAGGAGGTCTTTACTGTTCAGGTCTCCGATGCTGGGGTAAAGCTTTGCATTCACCACACAAAATCTAGCCCCATAGGCTGAACTCTCAGGCACCGATGCAGAGTCCACCTAAGAAATTCAACAAATCCAACCAGTAATGATGCCACACAACATAAGAACACCCAGTGTTCAAACCAAGATCCAGGCATATTCAGTACAAGTTGATGCCCTACACAAGGGCACTACTTCAGGGAAACCTAACTCAAAGAAGTAAAAGCATTGCCAAATAGTGAAAACACAGAAAATATATGGGAAACGATGTATTCAATTAAAACTCCAGGGGCAAATAGGAATGCAACAGACATAGGCACACTACTTGAGGATGAATTTAGGGCAATAGTGATAAACATACTCATGGAAATTATGAAAACAATGAGTAAGAAAAAAGAGAACAATATAAAGAGAAGAAATGAAACAAGATGTTAAATAAAGAACATGATAGAAGAACTAAAGAACTCAATAGAGGGACTCAACAGTAGAATGAATGAAGCCTCCAAAGGACAATGAGTAGAAGATAGGGCATAGGAATATCACTCAAACGAACTAGCAAAGAGGAAAAATAGAATGAAAAGAAATTAAGACAACTTTCGAGACTAATGGGATAACATCAAACGAAACAACATTCTTATCATAGGAGTCCCCAGAAGGAGAAGAGAGAGAAAAGTTGTTAGAAACTATATTTGAAGAAATAATAGCTTAGAATTTTTCTAACATGAGAAATTAAGCAAGCCTCCAGATCCAGGAAACTCAAAGAGTTCTAACTCAAAGAGGCCTAATAGACTTTACCAAGACACATTGTCATCAAACTATCAAAAATACAAGATAAGGAAAGAATTTTAAAAGCAGTTAGACAAAAACAAGTCACATATAGAGGAGTCCCCATAAGATTGTCAGTAGGTTTCTTAGCTGAAAATATACAAGCTAGAAGGGAATGGCATGATATATTCAAAGTGCTGAAAGGAAAAGATTTTCAACCTAGAATACTATACCCTGTGAGATTATCATTTAGAACTGAAGGAATGATTAAAAAAAAACTTTACAAATAAGCAAAACTTAAAGGACTTCATCACCACAAAACTAACTCTACAAAAAAATACTAAAGGAAGTTCCATAAAGTATAAAGAAACCCCACTTAAAAACAGTAAGACAGCAATACATAAAAAGTTAGGAGGCGGAGAGAATAAAAGTGTGGATGATTAGAATGCATGTATGAATGATCTGCCTTAAAATAAAAAAAGAAATAAACATAGAATTCTTAATGCTAGCCTGAGGGTACCACATTACCAGGGAAAAAACAAAGATAAAAACAAAAAAGGAAACCAACAAAGCATAACTACACTTACCCCACCTAAGAAGAGGAAGAGAAGAACAAAGGCATTACCTGTAGCAACATCCAGAAGACAAATTTCAAAATGGCAATAAACAATTGCATATCAATCACCCTAAATATTCATGGATTGAACTCACATCAAATGACATAGAATAGCCAAATAGATTAAAAGTAAAACTCAACCTTCTGCTGCATTCAAGAAACTCACCCTCTTCTATATATATATATATATATATATATATATATATATATATATATATATATATATATATATATATATATATATATAAAATAATAGGCTCAAAGTCAGTGTTTAGAAGACAGTCCTACAGTTGAATGGCAACCCCCCCAAAAAAGTAGGAGCAACCATACTTACATCATTTAAAACAGATTTCCAACTAAAAAGCAAAACAAAAGACAGAAATGGACTTTATATAATGATTCAGAGGTCAATCCAGCAAGAAGACATAATACTTATTAACATATGTTCACCAAATGAATGAGCATTAATATGTATTAAGTATTATTAGAACAAGATATCCACAGCAACACAATAATAGAAGACTTAACATCCCACTCACAACAATGGACACATCAGTCAGTCAGAAAATTAACAGGGAACCAGGAACTTCAAATGATCATTTGGAACAATTATTTCTAGTAGGTATACACCAAATACACCATCCAAAGATTATAGATTTCATTTTCTTCTCAAGTGTGCATGGAACAATCTCAAGAATAGATCATATGTTGGGACTCAAACAATGTCTCAACAAATTTACAGTGATTGAAATCATACCAAGCATCTTCTCTGACCAGAATGACTTAAAACTAGAAATAAACCACAAAAAGAAAACTGGATGACCCCCAATTAATTGGAAACTAAGCAATATGCTTCTGAATGAGTCTTGGGTAAAAGAGGAAATTAAAAGGTAGTTAGAGACAAATGAGAATGAAGACATCAACTACCAGAATCTATGGGATATAGCAAAATAACTACTAAGAGGGAAGTTCAGTGCAATTCAGGTCTACCTCAAGAAGCAAGAAAACATGCAAATAAATGATGTAAACCTACATTTAAAACAAGAAAGAAGAACTGTTAAAGCCAAAAATTAGCAGGGTAAAGGAAATAACAAAATTTGATCAGAATGGAGTAGAAAACAAAAGACAGTCCAGAATTTCAGTGAAACCAAAAATTAGTTATTTGAAAAAGCAAACAAAATTGACAAATCTTTGACTCAACTCACAGATTAAAAAAGAGAAACCTCTCATAACTAGAATCATAAATGAAAGGGGAGAAGTTACAACATATACCACAGAAATTCAAATCATAAGGGACTACCGTAAACAGCTCTATGCCAACAAAGTGAACAACCTTGAAGACATGGACAGATTTTTAGAAAACTACAATGTACCAAGACAACCTAAAAGAAATGGAAAACCTGAAAAGAACAATCACAAGTAAAGAAATTGAAGAGGTAATCAAAAGTCTCCCTAAAAATAAAAGCCTAGGACTGATGACTTTTCTAATGAGTTTCACCAAACCTTCAGAAAAGAATTAATACCTATTCTCAAACTCTTCCAAAATATGGAAGAACAGGGAACATTTCTAAACACTTTCTATGAGGCTATCATCACACTGCTACCAAAAACTGATAGAAATGGCACTGAGAGAGAAAATTATAGACCAATATTTAATGAACATATATGCAAAAATTCGCAAAAATATTAGCAACCTGAATCCAGCAATGCATCAAAAGGATCATCTACCATGACCAAGTTGGATTTAGCCCAGGGGTGCAAGGAATGTTCAGTATATGTAAATCTATTTATGTAATACAGGATATCAACAAGGGCAAGGAAGAAAAACCACATGATTGTATCAGTAGTTGCAGAGAAATCTTTTGACACGATTCAGTTAATTATAAAATAAAATCCCTGCATAAAGTGGGAATAGAAGATTCATAGTGCAGCATATTAAAGGCAATATTCAATAAACCCTTAGCCACCGCCATACTCAGTGGTGAAAAATTGAAAGCATTTCCTCTAAGATCAGGAATTAGGCAAGGCTGTCTACTGTTACTACTGCTATTTAATGTCATATTGGAAGTCTTAGAGCAATTAACCAAGAAAAAGAAATAAAAATCCAAATTGGAAAGGGGTAGTAAAACTATCATTATTTGCAAATGAGATCATTGTATATATTGAAAACCCTTAAAACTCTTTCAAGAAACTACTAGAACTAATCAATGAATACAGAAAATTGGCAGGCTACAAAATACCACACAAAAATCCATTGCATTTTTATACATAAACAATACACTAGAAGAAACCAAAATTAAGGAAACTATTGCATTTTAAATAGAAGTAAAAAGAGTCACATATTTTGGAATATACTTAACCAAGGAGTACAAGACTTAAATAATGAAAATTATAAATCCTTCTTAAAGAAGTAGAGGGAGATCCAAAAGAAATGGAAAGATATCTTCTGCTAATGGCTGGCAAGAATCAACATTGTTAAAACGACCATTTTATCTAAAGGAATATACAGATTTAACCCAGTCCCCATAAAATCCCATGGGTTTATTTCAAGGAAATAAAACAAAAATTCTTAAAATGTGTGTGAAAGAACAAAAGACCCCAAATAGCCAAAGCACTTAAGAGAAAAAAGAACAAATCCAGAGGGATTAGACTCCCTGACATCGAGCTATACTACAAAGCAATATTGATCAAAAAACAGTATGATACTTGAATAATAACAGAAGCACAGATCAGTGGAGTAGAACTGAATCACCACAAAGTAATCACATACATGACCCGTTAATCTGTTATAAGAAGCCAAAAGCATACGATGGAGAAATATAGTCTCTTCAATAAATGACTTTGGAATACTGGACAGCCACAAGCCAAAGAACGGAACTGGACTGCTCTCTTAACACCATTCACAAACATTAACTCACAATGGACTAGAGATTTGGACATAAGACAGGAAACCATAAAATTCTTGGCAGACAACATAAGAAAGACATTCTATGACATCAACTTTAGGGAGATCTTTGGGGGTACTCAGCTCCAGCATCAAGGGAAACAAAAACAAAAATTAAAAATTGGGGCTACCTCAAACTAAAAGGTTTGTTCACAGCAAAGAAAACATCACCCAAACCAAAAGACAATTTACTGAGAGAAGATATTTGCATTCTGTATTTCTGATATAAAAATTAATATACAAAGAACTCATAAAACTCATAAAAAAGAAAGACAGGCAATCCAGTAAAAAAAATGGGCAGAAGAATCGGAGAGACATTTTTTCTGAAGAGGACATACAGGTGACCAACAGGCACATGAAAATATGTCCCTACTTTCTGGCTATCAGGGTAATGCAAATTAAAACAATAATGAGATATTACCTTACACCTGAGAGACTGGCTATTATCCAAAAGTCAGGAAACAACAGATGATGGTGAGCATGTGGAGAAAATGGAACTCTTTTACACTGTTGATGGGAGTGAAAATTGGTGCAACCCCTATGAAAAATAATATGTAGATTCCTCTAAGAATTAAATATGGAAATTCCACATGATTCCACCATCCCACTTCTGGGTTTTTACCCAAAAGATATAAAAACAGTCATTTTCAGAGATTTATGTACCTCGCCCCCATTTATTGCAACCCTATTCACAATAGCTAAGAACTGGAAACTACCTAAGTACCCAACATCATATGAATGAATAAAGAAGATGTGGAATATATATACAGTGGAATACTATACAGCCCTTAGAAGAGATGAAACCTGTCATTTGGATCAACATGGATGGATCTAGAGGGGATTATCCTAAGTGAATAGAGCAAAAGAAGAAAGATAACAGGTGATCTCACTCATTGGTGAAATGTGAAGATACAAAGGAATAGACAGAACAAAACCAACCCTTGGACACTGGCAACAGAACTGAGGTTACCAATAGGGAATCAGGATGGCAGGTGGACAAGTAGTGGTGGAACCCAGTGTACAATGGTAATGAACGTTTGGTGATTTGGTGGTAGGGTGTATTGACATATCTGAGGAATGGGGAAACTGCACATATTGGGAGCCTACATATTTGAGTTTATTTTTATGTGTAAAATAAATTTACCACAATAAAAACTTTTAAAAAAGATTTTAAACTGCAAAACTCTTAGAAGACATAAACTTAAAATACTGTGAAGGTCACAATAACACAAGAGTATTAGGCAATGATTTCTTGGATATGATACTGAAAGCCCAAGACACTAAAGAAAAAAACAGTTCAGTTGAACTTAATAAAATCAAACTCTTTTGTACACCCAAATATACTATCAAGGAGGTAAACTAACAACCCATGAAATGGAATAAAAGCACACAAAAAACCACTAACAATCTTTAGACATAAGGAAATGCAAACAAAATACAATGAGATACTACTTGAAAATGTATAGAATAGACAAATACGTAGTGATAAAAAGTAGATTAGTGGTTGACGGGCTGGGAGGTATAGAATTTTTTTTTGTGGTGATGACAATGTTCTGAAAATCTATGATTGTATAAAATTTCAGCTCTATTGTTTCAATTCTTTAATGCATGCTAGAGGCTGGAAAGTATCTGATGAATAGCTGGACACAGGAATGCACTAGAAAGCTAGAAATGATACAGATCACTTCTGATATTTCTATCATGAATACTTTTGGATTTTGAAATATGTTAAACTTTTTTAGATGTAGAGGCAAAAGTTTTTAGGTCCTTAGTTACATGAGTGTTGAGAGCCAGAACTGAAATGCCCCCCTTTTAAGCTGACATCAGTAGTAGCAGAAGATGGCTCTGGACTAAGTAAATGTAATAATAGCTTCTAGATTCTCTGAGTTCTGACCATGACAGAGTCACTGGCTTCAGTGGAGGACCACTTTGTTGTTATGGGGATCACTTCTTAAAGATCAGCATAGAAGCTGCTATAAAGCCCTTCAAATGTTTTTCTAATTCCCTGTTTCTCTAAATATGGTTTTTGTTCAATCTAATTAGAGTGATTTCTATTCCTTCAACTACAGCTTGATAGATGAACTTGGTATATGAAACTCTTGCCAGCTTCTTCCTCCTGTCCTTTCTGGCTCCATACTGTGTGTCCTAGCTGCATTAGACTGGTGTTTGCCTGACACACCTCCTTTTTCATGTCTCTGTGCCTCTGCACTTGCTGTTACTTCTACCTGGACCATTTCATTCTCATGGCTCTGCCTAGGTGTTTTTGAAGCATCAGTTCAAAATTATTGCCTGACATTCTCTTGGAACACCTCTTCCATCCCTCTCCAAGTCTGACAGGTTCTCTTTCTCTGACACCACTGTCACCATATGCCATGTTTACTCCAGCATTTAACTAATAAGTTAGACTTACAAACACCTTGAGGGCAGAATAGCTTTATGCTCTTCTTTGTTACTCTCTTAGCAGAGTCTAAAATGTTAAATGTTTGCTTTTTCAGAATTGAATATATGCCTGTGAACATTCCTACTAATTTTGGTAACATTAGGACTACATGTAATTGAGATTTATGTGAAACATAGGGACTAAAGGCCAGCTTGAGAAAGTAAATTAAAATCCCATAATAATAAATTGGGACTCTGTTTGTAGGTCCATGATCGAGTACAATTATTTCTTAAGTTACTTAAGAAATACCAGGGTCACTTAAGGGTTCATTACAATGAGAAATGTCCTTCACAGAACTGTGAATATAGTAAAAAAAAAACCCAAAAAACCTACTTTAGTGTGCTTATACAAATATCAGTTTCTAGTATATTAAAGAGATCAAAGTTTAAAAATTTGTGATTTGATAATTGGATAGTAAATGGGTTCCAAATTTATCATTAATTATTTTCTCTTTATTGTAACTTCTACTGTAAACTTGTATATATACCATATTTTGTGAATATAAATATCCATATGCTTATATGCTTATATGGATATTTATATTCATATATAAATCCATATTTTTCTATATAAATATTCATATATGGCAAAGTGTTGCAAGTGTTGCAGATTTACTGTCTGAAGGCTGATCCTCACAAAATGTCACAGTGATTGAAATTATGATTAAAAATACAGAAGAAGAGAAAAAATAGGAAAGAGAAAATTTTGATCTGTAGTATTTCAGGGAATAGTCTTATGGATGTCTGGCACATAGAGTGATATGTATATAAGTATCACATTCTGGATTTATCAGAAAAATTGGACAGGTAAGTTAAGAAAGAAGGGCAAGTAGTAGTCAGGTACAGAAAGCTCACTACTCAAAATATAGCATGGTATTTTAAAATAATGTGGGTAGCGAAGATATAAATACATACATACCGCACTCATTTCTTTGGAACCCTATGTGAATTTTTAGGGACATGTGGGAAGACAGGGACACTCAGCCTGATATGCTCATTCTTTCTGGTGCACCTTACTGAGTTCAGTGTCAAATGCTTTCTAATAATTCTCTGGAGTGCAGAATTGGTGTATTTTAATACATACGTGTGATTCATTATCCGTACGTTTCAATTCAACTGAACGCTAATTTACTATTGCTACATTGTCATATGAGATATATGTTATATGTCTCTCTTTTCTTGTAAAAATAACTTTCTATTTAAAAAGAAATGCATATGAATTGCTGAAAAATAAAATGGAAGCAACTCCTAACTCATAATTCTATCTACCAGAAAAAACACTCTTAAAGCTTTAGTGCCTGTGCTTCCAGGAACTTCTTTAAGTATATAATTTTTTTCTTATAAAATTATAACTGTACAGAACATTTAATACTCTTAGAATATATAAGAAAAATCTATCCATGTTAATACCTACCACTAAATGTTTTTTAATTTTTTAATACAAAAATATTAAAGGAAAGGTACAGACAGGAATGAAGGCAAGCACTGTAGGCAGGAAGAGAGAGGAGGAAAATCTTTTATTTTATTTTATTCACCTTTGTTGTTTCTCTTGACCCAGGATGCTAACCTGGGTCCTTCAGATGTATATGGACTGTGCCATGATGAACTAAACCACTAGGCCACCAGGGAGTGCTGTACCACCAGTTTGAATAGTCTCCCACTGAACCCCACTAACCTCTGCATCTACTCCCTAACCCCTTTCCCTCTGATAACCTTAGTTCTTTTGTCAGAGCCCAGAGTTTTTGTTGTTGGTTTGCCTGTTTGATTTGTGTCTTTATATTCCACAAATAAAATAATCTGGTATTTGTCTTTCTCCTTCTGACTTCTTTCACTTAACATAATTCCCTCCATTCCATTCATGTCACAAATGTGAGGTTTCACCTTTTTATAACTGAATGCTATTCCATTGTGTGTATTTACATGTAAGAATACACATATATGTATGTGTTTATGCTTATGTATCTATATATCTATATATCTGTATCTATGTGTATATATATACCACATGTTCTTTGTCCAGTCATCTGTCAATGGACACTTAGAATATTTCCATATCCTGGCTATTGTAAACAATGCTGCAGTAAACATAGGTGTGCCTATATCTTTTTTGATTGGTGTTTTCATATTCTTTGGAAGACACTTAGAAGTGGAGTTACTGGATCATATTATAAAGTTGTTTTGACCTTTTTGAGGGACCTCCATACTATTTTTCAAAGTGGATGCACCAATTTACATTCCCACCAACAGTGCACAAAGATTCCCTTTTCTCCATGCCTTCTCCAATACTTGTTTCTAGTCTTTTTGAGATAGTCCATTCTCAGAGGTGTGAGGTGGTATTTTCATTTCCCTAATAATACAGGCAATGAACATTTTTAATGTGACAGTTGATCGCCTGTATATCTTCTTTAAAAGATTTTGATTTATGTTAGCACATCTTCCTTATATAATATTTTTCATTTTTTCCTTAACCTACATTTACTGAAACTACTGAAAATGCCTTCAGAATTCGAGGAATAAAAATGTTTATTTCTTGGTCTTTAAAGTTCTTACTTACCCTTTCGTGTATTATGCACCTTTCTTCCTGTTCAGAATTTGTCTTCAGTTTGTATACTTGGAAAGAATAGATTGTCATTTGTATTTGTTTTTTTCCTTTATGGTTCCTGTGGTTGATATTATGCCAGAGAAATGTATACAAATATTCCACAGTTTATGTAGCAATTTACTTATAATTTCTTTTTGCACCTTTTTGGTAACACTTTTAACAACTAAGTAATCTATGAATAATTTTGGGAGGAGAGAAAAGATATCACTTTATTCTTCACATGTTTATATAATTGTCTCAACACAGTTGTTGAACAAACAATGCTGTCCCCATTTATCTGTGCTTTCTAAAGCTAGAAAGTATTTCAAATTATTTTAAACTTGGATTATGTTCTCTAAAAACATGCTGATCTGAACATTAATATTCCTTCTCTGACTGCAGTAAAAATACTAGTTTTGTGCTACATCAACTGTTTCATCATTTTAATAAAGGAATTTTTGACACCGTTATAAAGTAAAAGTGTTGGTTAACATCACTTGACTGCCAGTGGGGGTCTTCTTGTCACGCTTTCTTCAAACCTAGGATATCATGGAAAAATTCCAGGCAAGATCTCGAAGTCAAGACAGTATTAAAATGTATTAGAAAGGGATCTTCTAATTGCCCCCTAATTTTAAAAGAGTATTGAAATTATTCTACATTTAAAATTTCTAGATTGCTTCTCTGTTTAATAACCACTATGAAAAATATAATGTTAATTGCTTTGCACCTGAAAGCATGCATATCTTTAAGGAAACCTAGAAACACACCCTATACCACTGATTATTATGAAAGCTAACCGAGCACAGAAATGAATTCAATGTATCAGATTGTTTGTTGTTTTATCTTTATACAAATAAAACAGCAAAAACATTAAATTATCTATTTTTCATTGGTAATCGAAGCCATCATTGGGTTTAGTTTAATTTAGTAGTATTACAGATTACTTTTAAATGGGACAGTGAGTTGAATTTCTAATAGTTATAATACTTTAAGGTCTAGTGTTCACTATTTTATTTTTCAAATAGCAAAGGTGCTGAGAACAAACACACGCACTATAAAGAAATGAATGATCAGAAAGGAAAAAGATAAGTAAATATGTGCAGAGACATACAAAATAGAAAGAGCATCTGTTACTTTTAGATGGTTAGAGCAGTCCTTCTTATGCTTAATTATCTATAGGAATCATCCTGCGACCTTGGTAAATTACATAATCTATTTAGAACCTGTGATCAGCATGAGAATCTACATTTCTAACACAACTTCTATGTGGCACTAAGGCTGCTGCTCCATGGGGCACACTTTGAGCATCAGCAATTTAGAGAAATTTGAGTTCTTTTTAGCTCTACAATTTTAAGCTTGCTTAACAATAAAAGATTCCTATTTTCTTGATAAAAGGATAGCTTGGGATTAATTTTTCCAAATATATTTCTATTTCATTGTGCTAATCACCTACACTAATTTCAGAATCTTTGCCCTCAAAAAAATTACTTACCACGTCAAGGTAATAGGAAGATAATAGTGTGTTCTATGATTTTTTTCAGATAGAAATATAGAAAAAAATATAGCTAATATTTAACTTTAGTAATGCTGAGCAATTAAAATGCTGTTACAGAACAAGAGAGACTTGTACAATATCTCGGATTAGGTAGAAAACACCAGTCATCATGGATGTCTTTAAAGTAAGCTATCCAAGCTAAACAAGAACTGCTTCTGATTTGCTTACCAGTCCTTTGGTCTGTTCTGTAATTTATGGTAAATATTTAAAGTGTGTATAAAAAGGTGTGTAGGTATGAATGTATTTATGTATATATTGGCAGATCATTTAAGGATGTTTTAAAAAAATGTTTTAAGGTAAATGTAACCAATTGAAGAAAAATCCAGTTTTACAGATTTATACTACGAGGATATTAATAGAAGATGTTAATAGATCTGCTAATAGCTAGCTATAGCTTGGAAAAATTACAAGTTGGACTTAAAGTTCTCATTTATTAAATGAGTGAGTTGGGAAAGATGACCTCTGGTGTCTTTCAAACAATAATTTAATTAAAAGAGCTTGATATAGAACCTGAGCATTGGCTTATTTTTCTACGCATTTTTTACCTTTGTGTGTATATATCCATTTTTTGTTTGTTTGTTTTGCCTACCCCTGGGCCCAGGCCTCAAACCCTGTTCCATAGTCTTTCATAATCTGTGCCTTGCTGCTTGAGCCATTTGAGCCATGGGGAAAAGGGAGACTACTTCTACATTTTAAGATTTGAGAAATATTTTTCTGTAGTCTGTTTTTTTAATGGCTGTTATTAAAAATTAAATATTTATTTGGGTATAAGTTACTAAGTAAAACTTGTATTAAGATTTGATTTAACTGTGTATAACATAAACTCTCAAAAAGCAGTGTCTTAAAAAAGTAGAAGTTCACTTTTCTCACTTAAAAGAAACCCAGTAGTTACTGAGGTTGACTCTTGGAAACCTTTAGGAACCTAGTTTCCTTTCTGCTTACTACTCTTCCACTCATTCTCTATTCATATTAATCGTTACCAAATGGCTGCTAGAGCTCTAGTCATCACATCTGCTTTTCAGGCAGCAGAATGGAGGAAATGAAAGGAGGGATACATTTTCTTCTCACTTAAGGAAACTTTCCCCCATCATGGAAATACGTTTTATTCATCTGTTATGCTACATAATTTTTTAAAGTAATCCTTTACACATTGATTTGAAATGCCACCTTTATCTAATAGTAAATTCTTAAATGAACTGTATTTCTGGGATTCATTCCTCTGTTGCTTTTATCTCTTTACTTACTAATTTATCAGTACTACACATTTTTCGTTTTAAACTTATTTCTGATAGTTCTGCTTTTGGTTATTCACCATCATCACTCAGTCATAAAAAATGAGATCATGGCTCCGTTTACCTTTTCTAAATAAAATTTAAAATCACATGTCAGTTTCCTCTCTCTCAAACACACAGCTGAAAAACTGAAATTATGGACAACTTCTAAACTGCATTTGTTTGTCTTTTACACACCCACTTTGGTAGTTGTTTATATGGGCTGGTGCTTCGCATTTCCTAATACCTTTTATCTAATTATTTTATAGTTTTGTTACATAAAATAGAAATATTCAACTATACCTTTAACTGTGTGTGTGTATGTGTGTGCATATACTTGTGAGCAGATATATAGAACAACTGTTTAGTAACTATTTAATAACCAAGTCACCTTTTGCAACTCTCTTATTAAAGTTGATTCTCTGGATTCTTTCAGATCCATAATCAAACCACCCCCTTTCTAATATTTGAATATCTTATTTATTACTATGCTTTAATTACATTGGATAGAATTGTCAGAACAGTGTCAACTAATACAGATTTGTGCAAACTCCTTGGTCTTAGTTGTGACTTAAAATTAATTTCAAATTTAATCCTAATACTGACTTTTGGTTCAATACAAGTATTCTTTATTATAATGATGGTTTATGCTAGATTAGTCGGAGATTTTGTTTTGGTGAAAGATTTTGGTTTTTCTTTCTCCATCTCTTTATTTTGTTTCAATAAAATATATCAGATATTTTCCTTTGACATGATAATGTGATATCAATAGTAATGTGTAGAGGAATTGCTAATTGCATAGGAACTGGAGTCAGACTCTCTGAGTTCAGATCTTGTCTCTATAGTACAAATGTAACTGTAGTACTTCTCTTTTTGCTGTCAGCCATTCACCTGTGAAGTGAGGATTAGAGTAATACCTCTGCGTTGTTTTGTAGATTAGATGTTATGCACATACAAGTCTCGGTGCCAAGAAAATGGTAACTGTAAACATCATCATCATCATTTTTCTTGAATCTGTAATAACTTTATGTTATATTATGAATAAGAAGTATACTTATAGAATGTGTAAATAATATTCCTAAGGAGATAAAGCTAGTGTAATCAAGATTCAAACCTAGGTCATCTCCATCTTCCCTTTATGCTCTTAATGGAATTTGATATTTATTTTAAGATTAATTTTCAAATTTTATTATTGTATTATGTTAACTTCATAAATTTTTTAGGAAGTATTCCATCTTTTTCTCTGTTCTGGAGTAGTTAAATAACATACAACTACTTCTTGAAATGTTTGATGGAATGTTGCCTGTAAAGCCATCTGGGCTCCATAATTCCTTGAAAGAAAATTTTATAGTGCTTTTCCTTAGAGTCAGGTCAAAGAATCTTGATCTTGGAACCAACGTTTAGTGACTGTGTTTTGTGTGCAAGCTAATGAATGTGGATTTGGGGGAAAATACGTGAATAAGACAACTGAAAGAGCTTACCAATTAAGGGGGAGAAAGCATTGGTTCAGATACAACAGATAAACAATGTATGCAAGAAGTGAAGGTAATGAATGAAGGGCGTTTAGTTAATTCCCAGCAGGGATGATTCTCATGGGCTAAAATTGGTCCTTACCATTCATGGAGTACATAGGGTTTGAAATAGGCTTTTAAGAATCACTAAGATTAAACAGTAAGAGAAGGGAATGTTTAGACCTGATTATTTTGAATGTTTATACCTGTTTACTTTAAAACAGGATTCTCAGAGTTCATGTACTAAGAAATGTTGAAGTCATTTTATGTGCCCTTTTCTTTTTACTCATCATAATTTTAATCATACATAATTTGGAGCAATGAGAATAGATTTGAAGCAATCTTGAGATAACTTAAGCAAATATCCCACTAACTATGAGTTTCAGGTTTTCTGTTTGTGGAATGGGTATATGGAATGCTCTTATGATATAGCTGCAAGAAAGAAATGACATAAAGGATGCGAAAGTGCTCAAAAATACTGCACCATTGTCCCATTTCTTTGTGTAACTCTGAGCTATAGCTCTCAATCAAAATGACAGCATTAATTGCAATAAATCAAAATCCTTTTAAAATCCGGCTCCAATAGCCCTATGCACGTTAAGGTATTAACACTGATTGCTAACCAGCAGATCATGTGGGAATCTTCCTCATTTCCAAATCCACCAGGTTCATTCATATGTTCATTCACATGTTCATTCACTAGCCTTTTAAATTGGCTGTACCCTCCACCTGGAATGATCATTACCCCCTTTTCCCTTTCTACTTGGCAAGCTCTTACCTTTTTAGTCCAAGGCTCATATCCAATATAATATCTCCCATGAGGAATATGCCAGACAAATTGCTAATTTCTCTGGAGTACCATGGTATTTAAACAGACCTCTTCTCCCTGCACCGTGAGCTCTAACATGCCATGGCTATAGTTTGTTTATATTTGCTTTTTCCCCTAGTACCAGTCAACAGTGGCTGGCTTGTAGCAGATGCTCATAAATGTTAGATGCATGTGCATCTATGAATGAATCCCCAAATCAAGGCTTACAGACATCTGGTTCCACCACATGTGCTGCAGAGTAAAAACAAAAATGAATCTCTAGAACAGCTCTTGACAGCAAAGTTGTTATTTTACACTCTTTCATTGTCGGCTCTCATTTTTGTGGTGTTGTTATAGCTGGCGAATCCACACTGGAGCAATTATCCCCAATTGAGTGACTTCCAGAAGATAGTTTATAGTCTCTAGAAACCACAAGGAGAGAACTGGTGAGCTGAGAAAATGCTATCCAGACAGACTGTGGACTGAACATCTTTAGTTACCCTGAAGAGGCATTCAGAATGAAATTAAGTTAAAATCTGAAAGAAACAGTTTCTCAGGGAAAGTTGGCAGACTTTACATTCCTATGGAAAAATAAGGATGTAAACTTTTCTTGACTTGATATTATAGCTGAAAAGATCTTTTATAAGCCAAAAGAACCCAAACCATTTACCAGATTTGAAAATTAGTCAACTAAGAATACCAAAGGTTTAATTAACAAGGCTGTCTTAAAGTTCTGAGGTTTCATTTTATGTTCGGTTGACTTAGGAGGTGATGAAAGTGTCTGTGACTGTACTGATTCAGTTGGTTAATTCAGTAAGCATGCATCAGTCATGTTCTATGTACTCAGTGCTATGCTGGAAACAGTAGGAATATATTTCATAGGAAGGGCTGAGATTTTTTTTAAAAGAATGTGATCTACCATTCCTTTTTTCTGGAATTCCTGGTAGCTCTCTGGAACCTATTTACTTTGTTACCTTGAGAAATTGCAGGGAGAGTTGAAAACCTTTTCAAACAAGTATTACAGATAAATTTGGGGGAGCAATGAGTTCGAAAGATAAACTTATGGAAGAGGCAGACTACTTCATTAAAGCCAAAATGAAAAGTTGCTTCCTGATTTGAAACTCTTGGTCACAGAGATATTTAAATTTTAAATGGGAGGCTGATTTCATTGTTTATTTGTATTGATTTTTCCTGTGGTCATGTGTGGAGAGAATGATATGGAAGAAAAGAAGGAATGATTAAAAGAATTTAAACAGAATTGAAGACTAGAAAGATGAGCTAAAATCATTCCTGAATTTTGACAGTGGATTTGGCAACTAGGAGGTATGTGTCTGAATTGCAGTGATGGTGTCAGTGGTTCCAGTCTAGTTAACAATTTATGGTCCCTGCTGTGTACCCGGTGTTCTTGGGGAATCAAAGATGAAGAGTTCATAATTCTTGCCCATGGAAAGTGACATTTTACAAACTGGATAGAATTATGGCATGGGAGAATAAGTTAATGAAGAAGAAAAGTACAAAGTGCTATTGGATTAGTGAATGGAGGGAGATAACATAACAATCGGAGCAGTCAGAAAGATGCATTTGAAATGAACATTGATAAATTAGGTGAAATTTCCAAAGACAGAAAGGGAGCTATATCACTTCAGAAATCCCAGTCTTCCAATTCATTTCTGTGTCACCACCATGATTGTAACTGCCCTTCCTGTCTTGTTTTTTGAGAGCAACTGATACTGTGATTGGACTTAAGGTATATGTTTAAGGGGTAGGGAGTTAGTTGAGCAGAAATAGGAACAGTGCCTAGGACGTTTATGGGTCCAGACAGAAGAGTCTGTACTTTAATATTCAGTGAGGGAATCGTTGAAAGTTTGAACAGAACTTGCAGTGATTGCCTGTGTACTTCATTATTTGTGATCTGGCAGTTTGGAATAGTGAGCTTATTTCCAATTGAAGTAGACGAAGATGGAAAGAGTGAGTTGCCCAGTTAAGAGTTAATGAAACCATCGAATGAGCAAGGTCAAGTGACGCAGGTGAGGAGTTCTTAAACTTGACACCAAAAGATGATCCATAAAAGGATAAATTGACACACTGATCTCATTAAAATGGATAATGTTTGAGCTGTGACAGATCTGAAAAGACAAACTACAGATTAGGAGAAAATATTTGCAAACCACATATCTGACAAAGGATCAGTATCTCAAATACAATTATAATTCTCAAACTCAATAGTTTAAAAAAATCTAATTTGAAAATAGGTAAAACACAAATAGACATCCACTGAAGAGTCTACACAGATGAGAAATAAGCACATGAAGCAACGTGCAGCATTATTAGCCATCATGGAAGAGCAAATTAAATCCACAGTGCACTATCATTACACATTTATAAGATAACTTAAAGCAAAAAAAAAAAAAAAGGGCGACAACTATTATAAAGGAATTTTAGAAACTGTCATTTATTTATTACTGATGGGAATGTAAAATGGCACAATCACTTGAGGAAAATATTTTTGTCATTTCTTATAAAACTATGTTTAATCACCATCATTCTAAAAGTACAAGAAAATGTTATTCACATGAAAAAGTAAAAGAAAAGTATCAAAGTAAAATCCCATACAGCGTCACTACGAGGAAAAAAGATAGTAAGGGGCAGAGTAACATCCCTAACAATAATGAAAGTGTGTTATAAATATGTGCTCCAAAAATGTAAAATTAGTTTGTAAAACAATTTAAGAGTCACTAAAAATTATGTAGGACATGAAAGAATAACATAAATCAGAATTAGAAAATCTTAGAAATGAAAGTATAGAAATAATAAGTAAACAAAAATAAAATAATAGCTTTAGAAATGAATACTGAACTTGAAGGAACAAGAAAATACATCAAATAAAGGAGAAGAGGGTGAAATGTTTTTAATGTAAAAGGAGATAAAAAAAGATAGTCTTTGAAGATAGCAGAGCAAAGAAATAAAACAAAAATTATAATTCAGAAAATTTTGCTGAAATAAAAATTCATCATGGAAGATTTTATACCTGAAAATCATGACAATTGCTTAGCATAAGATGTATTCTGATAAAAATTACTGACCTTTAAAGAAAGAGAAAAAAAATTCTTTGGCTATCTAGACAAAATTCATATTTACCTTGAAGATGAAGAGATTAGATCATCATTAGATTTTTGACCATGATGTCATATGCCACAAGAAAATGACTGATACATTAAATATCCTTAGAGAAAGAAAATATGATCCAAGGATTTTATATTTTAAAAAAGCTGGCCTTCCTGAAAGTATAAAAGACAAAAACAAACAACATGTAGTATTGTCAATATATATTTTAAAAAATTTGACAGATGGTGAAAAGTTAAAATCATTGTTTCATTATTTATTTCTTTGATTATTACTGAGATTCATTATTTTCTCAGTTTTTCTTTTTTGCTATCGACATTTTTCTAGTTGCCAGTTATCTAATAATCCCTTCTATATACTGTTCAGTAGGGATACTTGTTTTTTCGTATTTTTAGAGCTGATTATATATTGGGGATATTAAATCTTTGTTACATATGTTGAAGATATTTCCCTAGCTTGTCATTGCTTTTCAGTTTTATTTAAAATATTTTTAGAAATTTTACCATAGATTTTAAAAAGTTGGGTGGTTACCACTATTTTATGGATTTTATTTTTCATTCATTGATTTACTTGTTTTTGCTGGACTGTATAAACAAAATCTATAATCATGTTTTATGCCAGGGAAACGTTTTCAAAAGATCTGCACTATTAAACCAGATAATATATTTTGTGAAAAATATTTCTGAATGCTTCCACTAGGAAGTACTAATTTATTTGAAAACATGGATGCTAATATTTGAAAATATTTGACCACCTTAACTGTGTGTGTTTTTATTGTGTGTACATGAATGTGCATGTGCGGATGTGTTAAAGTAGAATTTTTGTGTAATTATGTTTTAAAGTTTATATACTTACTGTATTTGATTTTGTAAGGGAGAATGGAAAAGGGAGGACAGGAACTGAGATCTTCTTTATAATGAGAGAAATAATAATTCTTTTAGTATTTAATAGGATTTTAGAAATTATTTCACCTTTATTGTTCTAGGAAACATGAAAAATCTATGAAATAAGCGTCAATATTTTCATTTTACATAGTAAAAATTGTGACTCAGTGTGATTAGATAATTGAAGGTCCTCAGTTGATAAATATCAAAATGAAGGTAAAACCCTAAATTCATTTATCTTTCTACCACACTATGACTGTCCCAGTGTTAAAGACCTGTCAAACCTGGAAAAAAAAGATTAGTGAGTTAATTCCTGAATCTAATGACATCGTAGCCATTTACCAGCAGACACTGACCTCCCTCTTTTAGTGAACTTAGCAATCAGCACAGTGTACTAGAAGGATTGTGGGCTTTGGAGCCAAGTACTTTGGTTTGAATTCTGGTTATTTCACTTTATTAACTGTCCATGTCTAGACTTAAACTCTCTGCCTTGTCTCTACCTAGAGAGATTGACAGCGATAGTAGATACAATGGAGATTTGTTGTTATATGTCTAGCACATAATAGGTACACAATAATCACCCAGAGAGACATTGCCTGGACTCTGTGAAGAAGACTTTAAGAGATACAAAATGATTTAGGGAATACAAAAGTCATAGAGTATCAGCCCCTGAACGTAAAAAGCTAGAACTGATAAGAGTCAATTCTGAGCCCTGTATTAATACTCATGCAATGTACACATGGTATTTGACTGTGGTTAGACTCATTTTATCTCTGATCTTCATATTCACCTATGTCCCAGGAGGCTTTATATTAAGATAGAAATGGGAACCTTGAAAACATAAGAAATACAGGAATGTCATTAATGAACACTTATTGCAATGCTCAAATGGACTTTCCTAATCATTTTTTCCCCACCCTTTGCAGCTGATGGCGTCTGTGTCTTTAAATGCTTGCTAAACAGAGACACTGAATATTGCCGTGTTGGGAAGGAGTCTATGTTGATTACTCTGGGATACAACAGTGCTTTGCTGAAGTTTGAGTCTCAAGCTGGTAAGTTTTATGACTACTCTGACACCCTGTCTTTTCCGAAGATGAAAGTCCTGATTGGTTTTTGCTGTTACCGATTGGTTGTCTTCAGTATGTTTATTGATATGAGTTATTCTGAATTGATAAATTGATTCAAAAGTTTTCTTGTGCTTCATATCATGACTAGAGAACAATTAGTCCTTTCCTAGACTGTGAACTATTGAAATGTTAAGCCCCGATTTTGGTCCTTCATCCAGAGATGCAGGAAAGACCCCAGTGATTTGTCCAAATCTTCAACTCTTATTTAACTACTGTTGATTTTCCTTAAAGGTGAAATTGTGTTTAGAAATTGATTTTTCAGTTTCAGTCAGAATGATTTCATCCTATCTTTTTGTCTTTATATCATTTGTTGAACGTTTTTAGACTCTGGGCAACAAATGTAAGTCAATAAGGAGATAAACTATAGTATAACCAGAAGTATTTTAAGAAAGGAACAAAAGATCCTCTGAAAATTTCCTTCTAGATACAAAAAATTAGGTCTAACAGCACCTTGGGATTAACTTAGAAGGTTGATTGTCATTTTTTAAAGTTAGATATAAGTTGCTCCACCTCACGGTTTTAATCAAGACAATGCACAGTATTAGGAATGGTGTAAAATCTCTCCTTAGTTGAACTGTCCAAAGGCAGTAGAAACTTGGGATAAAGAATTTAAACTGAGTTCTTATTTCTAAACTGACTCTAAAGTTAGCTAGAATAAGGAATTTGTTTTATCATATATTTACCCATCGGTCCTTGCTTCCATCATTCCATATTATTTCTATGAGGCCCTTCAAAATAAATTACTAGGATTGCTTCCAGGAACAGGGGTGAGATGCAGGGTGCTGCCAGAGATTGAGAAACTCGGAGAGAGTGAAATGATAGAAAGGTGGGGTCAGTGGGCCAATAGTCTCATGGACTGAGAGCCCTGAACACCCTGTCTTCCCCCTATTTATTGAGTTCATACACACCATTGCTTCAAGCAGCTTATGCAAGCAAGTTTATAGTTACATTGGATTTGCTTATGCAGCCTTTTGTGTTCTAACTACATAACTGTATCTTTTTGGGGGAGTGAACAGTTACAGGAACACTGCCCCAATGCTTTCCCACTGCAGCCTTCATCCGGTGCTCTGTGCCCTGTTTTTCTTGATGTTTTGCCAACTCCCCCTTCATCCTTGCTCTACTTTCTGCCCCCAACATAAATTATAATCAGCACATTTCACTACCATGTAGTTCAACCTGCATGTCATTAGCTAGAATTCAAAATCTGTTTTTGTTTCTCATTTTTTTTACTGAGGTCAAACATGCATACATTGAATTGCACAAATCTTAAGGGATACCATCATTCCAGAAGTCAGCTCACGCCCTTCCCCAGTCATGCCCTCTCATCCTTCCAGAGGTAACAGTTCTGAATTTTTCCCCAATGTATATTAGCATTGTCTTTTCTAGAACTTTCTACAAATGGAGTCTTTCACTATATAATATCTTTAAGAAGGTCATTCTACATATTTTGAGATTCAAACATGTTTCCTCAAATATCAGCGTGTGCTTATTTTTATTATTAAATAATAGTTGCAATTAGTTTACCCATTCTTGGTTTGTTTGTTTTTTAAAGGTGTACGCAGGAATCAAAGCAGGTAGGTGGGCAGGCAGACAAGAAGAGAGAGGACAAAGAAGCATTTATTTTATTCATTTATTCATCTAGTTGTTAACTGCTGGCCCCTGCTCCCACCCTCTGACTCCATGTCATGAAACCTAATCATTGGGTTATATGTGGACCACACTGGGAAAACTTAACTGCTGAGCCACCAGGGTGCACTTATTCACTCTCATTTTGGTGAATATTTAGACTGATTTGAGGTTTGAACTATGATGAATAAGGCTGCTATTAATATTCTTGTTGACAATCTGGTATTGATATGATTGTTTTTTTTCCCCTGAATTAATACCTAGGAGTGAAATTTCTGGAAAATAGAGTAAATACATGCTTTTATTTAGTTCATTCTTTTGCTGGATACCTCTGTGTACCACATATAGGTGACATTATGTGATGTCTGTCTTTCTCCTTCTGGGTTATCCTCACTAAGTATAATTTCCTCCAGGTCCATCCATGTTGCTGCAAATGGCAGGAATTCACCATATTGATAGTGGTGCAGTATTCTGTCATGTATATATACCACATGTTCTTTATACACTGATCTGTTGATAGGCATTTAGGTTGTTTCCAGCTCTTTGCTTTCATAAATAGCACTGCAGTGAACATAAGGATGCATACATATGTCTCTGAGACTAAGTAGTGTGTTTTTAAGGTAAATACACAGTAGAGGAATAACTGTAATTAAATTGTCAGTTGGCCTAATTTTAATGAAATTGATCAATTTGGTGAAAAATTGTCATCTTAACAATATTGTCTTTTAGTCATTGCTGAGCTGAAGTCAGCTCGTGCTAAATTACTAAGACCATTATTAAAAGGCCATTATTAGAATCGCAGGAATTTTGATAGTTTGAAATTAGCAAGGGTGGGAGAACTTACACCACAGAAATTGGCAGGCTCTGCAAAAAGTGTCTTTTTCTTTTGTGTTGGGTGTCAGTTGTTAACAATTTAGCAATTTCGTTTTTTGCTTTGCATCCAGAAATGTGATATTTCTGTCCTTAATTTGTATCTTTAACATTTTCCCAGAAATATTTTACTTCGATTATTTTTTGGTTTTGTACCATTTTGAAAACCCACAATTTTTATTGCTGGTATATAGTGAATGAATTAGCTTTTAATGTTAATCTTAGATCACTTACTAATTCTAGTATTATAATTAAAATTTTAGAATTTGCCATACAGAAAATAAACATTGTCATTTGCAAATAAACACAGCTTTAATATTTATTTTCTGATATTTTTTGCCTTTTTGTTTTTTTCTTGACTTCTGAACATTTTTATGATTTCTAGTACAATGTTTAAAAGACCCCAGGGAGCCATTTTTCTTAACCTTTTCTTGATTGTAGGGGGAAAGCCTGGTATGTAACTATTAAGTATATTTGTTCTGTTTTTTTTTGTTGTTGTTGTTGATGCCCTTTATAAGATTTGGGGAATTTCCTTCTGTCCTTAATTTGCTGGAAATTTTTATCTTAATTGGGCTTTTAGTTTTATCAACTATTTTTCTGAATCTATAGAAAGGATCATAGTCTATAATTCGGTGAATTGCTTTGAATGAAATAGTTTTTCTAGATTGGTGTTATTTCTCCATTAAATGTTTGATAGAATTAACTTGTGACATCATCAGGGCTTTATATTTTATTATTGGGCTTGAAATTTTATTTAATAGATACAGAGTTCCTTAGGTTTTCTATTTGTATCAATTTGTTATTTTATATCATGGAATTTTTCCATTTTATCTAAGATGTTAGATTTATTGGCAAATGTATTCAGTTTTTAGTCTTTTTCTAAATTTTTATTGCTGTTTCACTAAGTTTACAATACTTTATTAGTTTCAGGAGAAAAAAACACTTCAGTCAGTGTGCACATTATACCACACCCACCACCAGAGTCCGGTCTTTAATGCCATTTTTACTCTTTCAGCCCCAGCTTCCCTCCCCTCTTCCCTCCAGCAAGCATAGTCTTGACTCCAGAGACTTAAGAATTTTATTCTGTTTTGCTTCTTTCATCCTGTATATGAGTGAATATACTGGGTATTTTTCTGTGCTATTTTGCTTAGCATAATCACCCCAATTTCCATCCAGGTTGTTGCAAAAGGCATGATTTTATCTTTTTTCATAGCTGAATAGAATTCCAGTGAATAGGTTGATTCCCTATCTTGACTAATGCAAATTGTGCTGCTAAGAAAATAAGAGTGCACATATCTTTTCTGATTCGTGTTTTTGTATTCTTCATATGTATACCTAGAAGTGGGATTGCTGGATCAGATTGGTGGTTTGTTTTTTTCATTGTTGTTTGTTTTTTTTTTTTAGGATTTTCCATATTGTTTTCATGGGGTTTGCACTAAAATTTGCATTCCCACCAACAGTGTGAGAGGTTTTCTTTATCCTCACACCTGTTCCAATAATTGTTTTTAGACTTTTTCATGTAGGTCATTCTCAGCTGTTAGGTGATATATCATTGTAGCTTTGATTTGTATCTCTCTCATGATGAGTGCTATAAAACATTTTTAAAAATGTTATGAGACCTGTAATAATTTATCCTATTTCTTTCTTGATATTGACATTAATGTCACTTTTATTTTTTCTTGATTACCCTAGTTAGAGGTTTATCAATTTCATCAGTCTCTTCAACAAACCTACTTTTGGTTGCATTATTTTTTTCTACTATTTATCCATATTTTATTTCATTGATTTCTAATCTTTATAATTTTCTTTCTTCTGCATTATTGAGTTTACTTTGCCTTTTGTTCTACTTTCTTATAATGGAACTTCAGGTTATTAAATATTCTTTTACTCTTTTCTACTATAATTTCTTAAAATCTTTAATTTTTGCATATATGACTTTACTTATATAACCAAACTTTGATAAGTTGCTTCATTATTATAATTCAGTTCAAAATACCTTTTAATTTCTCCTTTTCTGATTAGCTCCTTGATCCTTGCAATGTTGATAAGTATTTTAATTTCTATGTATTTTGGAATTGTTTTAGATTAAACACAGAATAATGCAGAAAACTTCATTTATAGATTGAATTAAATCACATAAACTCATGTGAATAATCTTTGAAGGAAACGCAAGCATGCATAGGCAATTTAGGATTTCTTTCACAACTAAAATAAAATAATATAAATAGTGCAGGTTTTCCCACAGGGAAACTGTTAACAATTCAATTGAGACAGACTCTTGTAGAATTGATTGCTTCAGTCTAGAATTAGATGCTTCAGTCACTTAAGATATCCCTCAGACTGTCGCCCAAAACACTGAATGAGTATGAAAACCAACCTCTCAGTACTTTCATTTGTTAGAGGCAATGAGATGCCCACTAGACAGAATTAATTTAAATAGACTTTAGGCAGAATAAAACCAGATAGCAATATACCAGAAATAGACTCAATAAGTGCAGAATCATTACCTGAGCTCAGACTTGTTCTAGAAGCCAAGAAATACAGGCCTGGCCTGGTGGGGCTAGTACAATACAGTAATACAGCTTGGTAAACCTTAGTAGAAAAAGTTCATGTGAGCATCTTTGTGGGACTTCCACAAAAGTCAATAACAACAAAAACCTTAAACATTTTTGGAATATTCAGTTAAGTTTTATCTGTAATAATAAAGCATATCTGAGGGAGTCCGACTTTGTAACAACTTGGTCCCACATGAAGAGAAAAGGCACTATTTTTAGGTCAAGTATGGCAGTCTGCAGTTCTGATTGGAATACATATGAATCAGGATTTATGTGTATGTTTATATACAACTTTTAAACACTTGTTTATTTTGCATCTACTTTATTTCCATTTTTTGTTTGAGTGTGTAGAAAAACACCTTAAGACCACTTCATGTTTGTTCCTGGCCACCCATGAAGTGGCCAGAGCAATGGCAGTTGAAGACCGGTCTTTAGTAGTGAGCTGGGCACTCTGTCTTTGGTAGGGAGCTCTACTGAATAACCCAAAGTATACTTGGATGATTTTAGACCTCTCTGGGACCTCAGGTTGACGAGCAGTTTATTGGGAGCTGAAGCAGTTTATTCATCCTAAATTCTTCCTCAGTCAGTTTTGTCAATAGTGTCCTACTCTTCCTTTTCTCTCTCTTCAGGATCTCTGTAGAAGGAGAGTTTGATCATGACCTCTTAGGTGTGTTCCCACAGATAGTGCCACATAAATACAGAAGATCTCAGGCCAGCAGCCCCGCTGAGTGAGCTCCTTTGTGGTTACATGGGATGGCAATGCCCACATATCACAGAGGAGAGTCTGTGTTGCACAGAGCACTAGTTGGTAGGTCAACATAAGACACCTCTGTGAGAGGCTTGTGGTCAGCCCTGGAATCAGTAACTACCAGAAGTTGTAATTTGCAGAAAACTGCCTGCATCTGGTTAGTGAAGGGGCCCAGCAATTGGAGTGACTCTGGTGGCAGCAGCAAATTTCAGGACAACTCATTGGACAATATTCCTGGATATGACAGTGGCATCAGTTGGGTTTTCTATGGCAAAATTTTATGAGCTCCCTATTTCTCTTCCTAGTTTGTAATATAGTTGGCATTACCTTTCTGGTTATAGATGTAGCGATCTATTTGGAAGTCAAGTTTGGTACCACGTAAGTGGGTTTCTGCTCCAGAGACTGTTAGGACATTCTCCTCTTTCAGTTACAGAACACCAAGGACTGTAAACATTATATAAGTTTTGCTATACTTAGCATAGGAACCCATAATAAAACTATATGGAGCCTTTCTGAGTAGTGTGGAAAAGCTGAGTCAATTTTAATAAAAACAAAAAATCCCTATCTTTGATTATGGAAATCAGGATGTGACTTATCTCAGGATTTGAATTCTTTTGTTGTTTATATCTTCAAGAATATAAGGCTTCAAGAAATAGAGACTTTTTCTTGATTATGTAACAGAACATAACCTGGCTAGGATAAAAATGTCATATTCATTTTATACTATAGATATTTGACCTATTGATTGATATTCATATCATTCACTTGAGAAAGATTTAATTGGTTCATTTTACTAATGAGAAAACTGAGGTTCCAGAAAATCAACTTTTCAAGGTAATCTGACTAATAAATGACCAAAAATTCAAGTCCAGATCTACCTGACCCCAGTGCCCATGAACTCTTCCCACACCACCACACATCCTCCCTAATGATCCTCCTTTACTTTTAAGAAAGATATAAGCCATTTAAAGAATAAGGAACAATTGTACCATGAGAAGACTGAATGGAAAAGTTTTCTTCTAGTGAGTTCAAACCCTGAACACTTAAACTGTACTGAAAAACTTGTCATAGAAAGCATATTCCCACAACATTCGTGTTTCAAATGTAGGGTACTGTTTAGAGTTGGTCACAAAAGTCTGAGCAGGCACAGGAACTTTATATTTTAGAGACTGTCAAAACTGGGACAGTCTCCATTTTCTGGGGGAGATTTATTTGTGAGTCTTTAAATTGCAATGAAATGGAAATTTTGAGATTCTAGTAGACAAAGTCCAAAGAAATTGTGATGCAGTCATTCTCTGTCAGCTCCAGAGGTTAGTTTCCATATACCACCCTCATTACCTCCAGCCTTCTACCTGAAGAAAAAATCCTAAATAGCTTGGAGTCATGAGGCACAGGACCAAGATGGCTCACTTAGTGTTGGACACCAATGACAAAAATCTGTTGCTCTGATTCTGAACCAAAACCTCTGTAAGTAATGTCTGATGACTTATTTGACAAGGTGTGAGAATACACTGATCCTTTTCATTATATTCCCTGACATAGAGATTCGGGGCTCAGTAATGAAATCTGATTATTTTTTATTTTTGCCTAATTTAGAGTACAAATGAATAATACTCTCCTTAATGTCTTTAAAAGTCAAAAAAGCAAGAAAGAAATTTTCTAAATAAGGAACCCTTTGTGGAACTAATTCTACTATCATGAATTCTTAATCAGTTCAGTTTGTAACCTAATGTGTAGGAAAAATCTCAAAGACTTTGGCCCACCTTTAGAACACTAATTATAGTCTATTAGTCTCATTTGTTCTATAAGAAGAAACAATAATTGTTAAAAGGAGTTTAAGATATTACTTGAAAATTTTCCCAAGGATGCCTCTTAACACCTTCCATTTATGCAGTTTTTTTGATTCTTGATCTCTGCCAAAGAATGAATCCCAGTATTGAACTGATTGTAAATGCAGATATTTGCAAATTGATGGTCCTCCTTGGTTTAATTTAATGAAATGGTTTCCAAGAATCATTGAATGTCCCTGATGAGCTGGATGACTGTCTGATTTTCCTACTCTGGAAACTGAACAGCCAAGCAACTCATTCCTTGTTCTGGCTCTGTCAGGGCAGGTTGTGATGTGAAGGACTGGAATCCACAGCTGCAGAAATGTAGTGTCGAGTGAGGAACAATCTGTATATGACTCAGAGAGTCCCAGATGGCCCAGGTCCCAGGTGGCAGAGGGATCTTGATTGTCATTTGTCATCTTGGTGTTGGCAGAAAGCTGTCTGTTATTGTCACTGCCCATCAGGCACAATTGTGGAATTTTTGAGATGTGCTCTGCTTTCCGAAAGTAAGAGGAAGTGTCATTTGAAATGTGAGATTGCTATTTTATATTTAGAAGTGAGTGAACAGCTGCCAATTATCTGTAACTTGGATAAGAAAGAAAATCCAGCCATACTGGGGAGTGGACCTGTATTGATAATCAGGTGGCACCAGTAGGAAAGGAATGATCAAATATCCAGATATGTCTATGTGAGCATTATTCCTTCTCTCTTTCCTTTCCTTCTTTCATGAGCTAGCCAATGATTTGGCCAAATGTCATATAATCACCAGTAATCTCAAAACCCACTGTGAAATCCATACATTTTAATTCATTGTATTTTAGAAGCAGTGGGAATATTTAATAATGACTTATTAATAGACTTCCATTAAATAGATATAAAGCATTATTTATGAAACAGACTGTGTCTACCACATATATGCAAAGTTTGCTTCCTGTTCTTTTATCCATTCATTCATTTAACAAGTATTTGTTGTTAATGTTCCAAGATTATATTATATGCTGAAGATAGTATTGAACACATAGAGGGTCCTTATAATTATATAGTTGACATTTTAAGGAAAGAACACAAACAGTAAATAAGTGAACATATACATTGAGGTGTGAATCTCTTCTCCTGAAACTTGTGTAGCATTATAAACTAATAAAACATCAATTTAAAAAATAGAATATTTTGCCATTTATAATGTGCTCCCATGTATAGTATGAACCCACGTTTTGGGCCCAAACTTTCAGGAAAAAAATTTTTATTTTAATTTTTTAATCAAATTTTTCTTCGTTTATACTTAGATATTTGTTTTTATTTTAGAATTTATTTTTTAACATACTATGGTGCAAGAAATTCGATGTAACAAATAATCACAAAACACAAGAACAGATGCAAGGTATAAGGAGCGTTTCTTCCTGTTCCTCAACAGCCTGATGACTCTCTGTGGGAGGAGGGCCACAGTGCCTCTCACATCTCTGTTTCCATGTTAACCTGTCATAAAGCAGAGGCCTAGAGTGAAATGAAGGAAAATGCTAGTATTGCATTTGAGGCCAGATCAAGTGAGACACTGAAGACCGTGCTGAGGGTGTTAGTTCTATTCTGAGGGAGATGAAAAGTTTCAGAGGGATTGAAGCAGAAACCTGACATCTGAGCATTATGTAATATTTAAGTACTTTTTGAAACTATGTATTTATACTTCTTATTGTAATATTCTAAGCAACCCTTGTAGGTTGGTGTATTATTATTGTTCATTCCCATTTTTAAGCAAAGATGCACACATACTACAGATCATGGGAATGAAGGAAATTGTCCAAGCGACAAAAGAAAATGCAAGACACTTTAACAGCTTTCAATTGACCCTTTGCTCTTCATTGGCTGACATCTAATTTAGAAAACTGTCTTGAACTGCAATCATGTCTTAGCCCCCCGTAATGACTCAGGTTGCTCAGGCACAAGCTTTGAAACCGGGTTTCATAGCATCTATGGACTGGGTTGCATATCTGCAGCTAGAGATGAAGGGAAAAAACAATTGGGGATGATGCCACAAATGTGGGAAAGCCAACTTTTATTGAAATTTCACTAACTGAGAAAAAGAAAGATACTTGGTGGGCTTTATTCTGAGTGATTTTGAAAGCATGGAAATTTCTCTGTTCTTTTTTATTTAGGAAAAAATGTCCAGCTTCAGAGAACTTGCCTAACACAATAGAGAGATTCATGATACTCTTCACACAGATTCTAATGAATTATTATGTTTTATGAATTAATTTATAATATTTTGCCTGTTTGTTTTTGAGACCCACAATATGGTTCCTAAATATTTTAGTTGAGTGTTCCTTGAACACTTTAAAAGAACATGTGTTTTGTTCTTGTTAGGTGGAGTGCTCTCTAAATATGTTAGATCGAGTTGAATGATCCTTTATGATTCCTGGTCAACTTGTTATGAATTATGAAGAGAAGAGAATTGGAATTATCCTTGGATTTGGAACTGTATAGTTCTCTATGCCCCTTGCTCTATGAAAGTTGATGTCTATTGAGTATCTGTGGTTTATACTTGAGTGACTGAAGAAAAGAAAAAATAAAGACTCCAACTTTTTAGGATCTAGTTTTCAAGTTTTTCCTCTTATGAGGAAAGCATGCACTTCACTTCAATCTAGCTAGAGCATACCGCTCCATGTTTCCCTGCTCTCAGTATTTATTATAGTTACCATATTCTGTGGTCCATATTTCCTGCTGAACATACAAGATATTTATATACTTCTGAAATATTTATGGTTGAAATGACATTATGTCTGGGATTTGCTTTAAAATGTCCAGCCAAGAAGATAGAAATACTTGGCAGTATAAATGAATTAAGGTTTACAAAATTTATAAATTTTGAGTCTTGGTGATGAAAGTCTTTATGTTAATCTATGTACTTTATAAAAAAATTAAAAATTTTTATAGTAAAATTAAAATAAATCATAGATGAGTTTATGAAATTACATTTTGAAATATCAGGAGCTACAAACATTTCTAAAGACAAATCTATTTACCTATTAGTTGATTTGTCTACTGACTATCTGAAGTTTATTGATGGTGGAGAGTTTTGGCATTTCACTGAAATGCCCTCTTCCAACTATAATAGCAACAGCAGGAAGCTAGTGTGCAGAACATGGGAACTAGGAGATTTTTATAATTTGGATTTTTACTTCATTTGACTAATAACTCTTAGACAAAGAAGATAGTGGTTGTTTAATACAGAATAATCTGCATTCAGAATTACTATTTGCATCCCACTCCCATTCTTCCTTAAAGTACTTTCAAATGTTTTGGTTATCTCAGGAGCATTAAAGAAATTTATGTCATATAATAGATTAACACAAAAGAAAATGTTTATATTTTTTAAGTATTTAAGTTTCTTTATGAAAAATTGTTAATGCAATGTGTTGGTGATATTTTGGGGAAATTAATGCTTTCATACTTCCCTATGGAGTATAAAATGTTAACAGCTACAATTGAGGAAAATTTGACAGTGTATTTATTTACAAATCAAAATTGCTCATCTTTTTATCTTCTAGAAATTTAACTTATAAATTTACTCATAAGTGGGTGAAAGAAAATTTAAGACAATATTAACAGTAATGCATTGCGTATAATAGCAGAATACTTAAAACAACCAAAATACCCACCATTAGCCAGTTGATTTGAAAAAAATCAGCTCTGCATACTTATGAAAAGAATATCCAGGTATACTATATACTAGTAATTTTTAAATGGGAGATGTTACTCATATCATCTATCATTTAAGCTTAAAAGTATTTATTTGATGTTTAAAACCCTCATCCATTCAGCCACTGTGACACATACTAGGGATATAATATTTCATTTCATTGATTTTCTATTCCTTGAGCACATTAATAATCCCTTCTTTTTCCAAGAAAAGTTTCTTCATCAGGTAGTGATGCCTCAGAATGATTCCTGGCATCTTAGGACATGTTAGTGTACTATGGTGCCATGGGAAGAAGAGGCTGTGTACTGTATTAAACTGATCTCAGAGAAGATCACTATTTATAAATAATTTATTGATGAGACAATGTGTTGGTTTGCTCATTATTGTACCAGCATGTCTGTTGAGTAGTCAGTGGATTTAAAATCCTTATCCGGCAGGTTTGAAATTCAGAAATCATCTCTTTGCTGAAGTAATTTTCAGGATGTATTTATTCAGGACAGTTTTCAAATATCACCACATATTTGAAAACAACCTTTTCATAAAAAAATACTGTTTTAGGGTGTAGCATCCATATTCAATGGCATGAATAAAAATAAATAAAATTCTTTCTCTGAGAAAAGAATTTATGATGCCAAAACACCTTCTCCAATGGTTCTTCGTGCTAATGAAATATTTTTCCAGCACCTCACAATAAAAATGAGCCCTGCAGTTTGTACATTAGATTGTACATTACACACATGTATGGACAAGGAGGGAGGTGATCGTGGAAAGTGATGCTTCCTGGAATCCCCAGAATGAGAAACTGAAGCAACCAGTTATCTGCAGAATCCTATTGTTCTTGGCTAACATTTCAGTCGCCCCTTTTCACTGTGTTAGATCCAGAAATTGGCCAAGTGTTTTTCATTTCAACCACCCACCCATATTGATACTACTTCATATTTAAGAATTCTCTTCACATAACGCTAAGAGCTTTTTTTAAAATCTTTTTTCTGTCTTTTTAGTCCTTACAGAACTACTTAGGACAGAGTTTTCCAACAAAGGCAATCTTGACATTTTAGGCCGAAGAATTCTTTGTCTTGTGCACTGTAGGGTGCTTACCGGCATCCTGTCCTCTACCCACTAGATGTCATTGGACACCCCTCCCTAGCTGTGAAACCACATTGTCTCCGTCTGGAGACAGATATTCCTTGAGGGAAATAAGTTGTTCCTGGTCACGAACTTCTAACTTGGAAATCTGTTTTTCTGTGGGTTTTGACTGCTGGAAGTGAGGATAGTCAAGATTTAACAATAATAACGAATAACCTTCGTTATTTACTTGTCCAAGAAGCAGTTTGCAGACTGATGACTTCAGGGGTGCATTTACCAGATGATGAATTACATTTAGCCTACTGGGTGGTGATGTTTAATTTAGATTAGGTCTGTACTCTTTACTTTAGTTACTTACATCCCCACTACTTTCAAAAGATGCACTTTCTTGCTTTATGTTTACGTAATCTGGTCCTTGAAGGCTTTGAGTTTGATTACCCTTTTCTTGAGTGGACCATGGGAAAGGCAAGGACTCATGTTCACGGTTATCCTATTGTACACAGAACTGTTTTCAAATTAGGAGGACTAAAAAAGCTCCTGAGATAATTTTTCTCTCATCTATCAGTTGTGATACACTAATTTTATTAGAAAAAATACAATTTACTGCTATTTACTAAAGAATCATGATAAGTAAGTCTGATTTTTTGGTAAATGATGTGGTGCTGGGGTTGTGCAGTGCACATCCTGTGCAGCCATACTTTTCAATCTTGCGTATTTAAATTAAATAAGATCTATATTCCTGAGAGAAACTAAGAGGCTTTCCTTGGAATTTCATTAAATCATCTGAGTTTAGAGCAAATTATTAAAAGAATAGGTAAGATCACAAAATGAGTAACATCACCATTACCTTGTATTCTCTGTGGTTGAAGGAAAACACCTGTTTTTACCCGACAGTTGACCATTCCAACTCAGATACTTTCCTGGAACTGTCTTAGGGTAAAGGGGCAAAAGTCAATAAGCTAAAGAGGAGAAGGAAATTAAAAATTGGCTCTTTAATTGTTGTGACATCAAGGAAGATGAGTTTCTATAACTGCTAGAACTTAATAGAACCTCAACAAAAACTGACCCTGAGAAGCTTTTGTTTCTGGGCTTGAAAATTGTTTCTCCCCTTGAGATTTATGTTACCTCACCAGGATTTGTAAAAGAGATAATCCCTTCATTGTCATGTTTTCAGCTCAGTATTCATTTATTCTTGTTTCTTTCATTGTTTTATTTATTTACAGAATAAGTGTTTTTGAGCACCTCCATGAGCTTATACTATCATAGACCTGCTCTTAGGGAGAGATCATTACTAAATGTTAACGTCTGCCCAAACAACCACTTCTAGGACCCCTGTCAAATCGAGATGATTTATTATATTGTTTCAATTCTGTTTAAAAGTTTATTTTTCATTATTACATTTGAAGTGAAAATAATAACCTACTCATGTAATTATTACTATTATTTTCAACATTTTTGTTCCATGGATATGAAATTTTAATTGGTTATGATTATTATTTGCATCTTATTGTGCATCCAATTTTTGTTTAATGTTCTATCAGAAACATATTTCCATGTCTGTCAGACTTTATAAGCATTAATACTCCACAAATGAATTTTTGTAGTTTCCCTAACCAATCCCCTTATTAGGACCTTTAAATTGCTACTATTTTTAGATTATAAATGTTTTTGCTATTATAATTAGTAATCGCATATTTTACATTTTATTATATATTTATTATATTTCATATTATAAATAAAAGTCTTCAGACCTATAGCTTTTAGTTGGCTTCATTCAGATTAACCCTTAAAAGCTAAGCGGATGCGCCAAAGGATTTGAACTTTTTTGATTTTTGCTCAAATACTTATATTCAAATTGCTTTTCCAAACCAATGTTCTGATTTTTAATGACTTTAGCAATGTTAGATTGTGCCATTTCACTGAAACCTTGCTAAAATTGAATGTTGTAGGTTTTACTAATTCAGTTATTCTAAAAAAAAAAAAAAAAAGTACATTTCTATTTGCTTTTCATTGCTTTCTGTTGATAGCAAATTGAGGGATATTTTATTAGAATACCAGAATTTGAGTACACAGAGTGACCTTGGGACATAGATTGGCATCATCAGTCTGCCTTTGTGAGACTATCTCCTCAGAGCTCAGGTAGAGCTGTTCATTCAAGTTATTTCACTTTCATTCAAGTCATAGGATAGGACTCTACTTCCATCCTCCTGTGAAGTTAGGCATGGACATAACTTGCTTGACCAATGAACTACAAAGAGAAGATGTATCACTTGTGCCTAAAGGTTTTACAAGCCAACATGGGAATTATCCTAGTCCTGTTTTCTTACAGCCACAATCCTGAGTACTGTCTAGCCTGGGTCCTTCAGTGAGAATAACATGAAGCAAAGGCCCGACACTAACTTGTGATGGACATGTTGCATAAATAAGAAGCCACTGAGATTTGGTGATTGTAAGCTAGGAAGTCTGACCTGCCTGTCCCAGCTGGGTCAGCCAGTGTGGTCGGTCCATTTATCTGAGTTACTGCACCATCATGCCAGTGTGCAAAGCTTGTTCTGTACCCAAGAACATGTAGCAGATCTTGAAGTCAGGTATTTTTCCAAACAAGGAAGAGTTTGGTGATATTTATGTATAATCTGTTCAATTCCAAGCAACAAAGTGGGTGACAACACTATGCCATCTGCCAGCTCAAATTATTTTTGTCATCTCAGATTAAAAATTCTCTTTTAATATTCATCAGGGAGATGACTTAATGCAGGTTGGCTTCAGGCAACTTTTTAAAAATTGCTTTTCCTTCATGACAAGCCCAGAAAGCTAATAAAAAGAGGTAACATTTATTGATCATCCATTATACTTCAGGAGCTGTGCCAATAGAAATGCTATTTCTTTTTGCAAGGTGGTGAGGTAGGTGCTATATTCACTCCTCATTGATAGATGAAGAAACTGAGGTTCAGGTTAAAGGTCACTTGTCAAGGCCATTCACTGGTTAATAGTAATACTGGGTTTTGAACTAAGGTTTGTGGGGTTGTACACTGCCCACCACATGAGAGTGTCCACACTAGTGCTTTCCACACTTTCTTAAAGCTGCAAATTTGGCACATTTTGATTCTGTCAAACCTTCATCCTTTGCTACTTACTATCAATTTTTTCTCTCACTGACTTTTTCCATGTTATGATCAAAGATTTTATCTTAGATATGATTTTATCCAGTCAGCCCTTAGCAAATAAGATACTATGTAGACTCGAGACACAAAAATCAAGATATATACTCACCGTCATATAGGAGTTCACACTCTTTGCATCTACCAATAGAAAGATAATGGAAGCCACAAACATAAGCCATGTATGTCACTTTTAAATATTTATGACTTCTTTGTTAAAATATATGCATAATAAATGCCATCTTACTCATTTTAATAAGTATATAGTTCGATGACATTAATACATTCATATTGTTGTGCAGCCATTATCAACACCCATTTCCAGGACTCTTCCACATCATTACAAATGTTCTATAAACACATTTTTTAAAAGAGCAAAAGAAGCAAATTGAATAGATTTTGATCACATATTTTACTTAACCTAGTAAATCTAAGATGTTATCATTTAAACATGAAATCAGTATAGAAAACTGAGATGCTTTATTTCCTTATTCTTTAGTACTGTTTTTTTTTTTTTTAATTTCACAGATTATATTTTACACTTAACAGCACATCTGAATTTTGACTAACTACATGTCAAGGACTCTGTTGCCATATGTGGCTAGGGGTTATTGTATTACACAGTGCGGATCTAGAGGAAACCATATGTGCGTGGACTATTTCAAGGTGATGAGGAGAAGGACGCATTGGAAGGTCTGTGAAGTATGATGAGAACCCAGCAAAGGATGTATCACTCCACTGGGTGCTCCAGGGAGTCTGCCAGGACAAGACAACTAGTTTGGATAAAGAGGAGTGAAAATGATGAGAACCATGGCACAGAGTCAAGTCATTCAAGGAAATGCCAGCGTTCACCGTGCTGAGAACAAAGGGCATGGCAGCCAACATTGGTAGAGATGTGGCTTTATAGGTATGTGGGGACGCATTTATGAAGGAAGGACGGTGAGGGTTTCCAAGGAATGTGGGTTTTCTTTCCATGACCTTCTGAAGCTTTGCAGTGTCTTTCATACATACATTAGATCATTCGGGTATAGCATCAGCCCTGGAAGTGTTTATGGCCAAAACTGCTAATTGCCTCCTTATTCTATTCTCTCCTTTCACACTTTCAGAAGTATTATATTAGTAGGAAGGGTGATGAGACTAGCTAAAATGTGTGTCTTCCAGCCATCCTTGCAAATAGAGATGCAACTGAATTTGTTGGAAATCTTAACATGGGCTGATACAGATAGGACGTATGCTATCTATCCTTCCAGTTTCTTCTACCTGGAATATAGACATGCATGCCAATGCTTTAGCAAGTTTTGTGACAATGAGGCACCTTCCAGATAGAAAGTATGTTCTAAGAGGAGGTTATGTGTTGCCTATATCCATATGACTGTAAACTGCTGAACAAGCCCTTAACTGCTTGATTTGGGACTACTTTTATGTGAGAGAAAAATAAATCATTATCTCATTTAAATCACTCTTACATATATTTATTTAGTTTCTTATTTGTTGCTGTTGTTTCATGCAGGCAAATTTGACCTTACACATTGGGAAACTTAACCCATATGTTGACTCTATTAGTTCGTTTTCACAGTAGTTTATCAAGATCTGAAAAGTTAAATGACTGGTTAATGATCATGGAGGGAGTAGTAGTGTCTGACTAAACTGTGGACTGAGGATTCTGGCCCCAAAGCATCTGCTTTATTTGTTGTACCACTTTGTTTTCGAAGGATGTAGTTTTTGTGACATCTGCCTTTTATTGCTGCACATTTTCAGAATAGTTGTCATGCAGAACAGTGACTATAGAGCACCAGATTAGTGACATCCTTTTGGGGGTATCTCTTAAGAACAGGTGTGCTGCCCACTTTGTCCTAGCCCCTACTGGACTTGAGTGTGCTTTTCAATGACCATCTGTCAGGAGACCCATAAAGCATGAGGACACCTGATGACATCTCTTCCCCTCTCCAGAACCCACTGCCCCAGGTGGCTTCTTTCCTTCAGGGACCACTCTGGCTGCTTCCTCTGGGTTCTCCTGGCTGGTCAGAGAGAGGACTCACCCAAGACCTTCTCATTCTGCAGGTAAAGAATTGTGTAGATATCTGGCTTGCCCCTCTCCTTTCCTGATGTCTGCCTCTTGGCTGTGTCACTGCTCAATTAGCATACTTAGCAGAGGGTGGTGATACTAAAATCTGTCAATTCTGCAACTTATTGGCATCTCTACAGAGCTCAGCAGGAGAGGAGGTTGCTGACTCAAGGCTAAATATGATTTTCATATCATCTGCCTAGCTCAGTCATCCACAAGATCATATTACTTGAAAGTAGGCTAGATCAATCAATGGTTTATTGAGCATCTTCACTGACCTTCAGAATAACTATCTACCTCCTCTGCCAGCTGGTGGTTCTGAGCCAAAGAGTTTGTAGCTGCCTCACTGGTTCCAGATGTGGCCAGGCTGTAGTTGTGGCCTTCAGAAGGTGTGCTGCCACGTTGACCTGACACTCATCACTCCCTGATTTCTCTGTCCTCCCGTGCCGCCGTGCCGATCCGCCTGCACAGCTGGGCACAGAAGCTGTCTGTTTCATAGCTGTGTATCCAGGGATGAAGTGAGTGCACTTTTCCCATAAGAGGCCAGCTAGTAAAACAACCTTTTGGCTTCGTGGACCATAAGGTCTTTGTCACAACTACTCCACTCTGCTCTGTAGCATAGAAGCAGCCATAGACAGTATGTAAAAGGAATTTGGCTATGTTCCTATAGAACTTTATTCATGGACACTAAAATATGAATTTTATATAATTTCCATTTGCCAAAAAATACTTTTCTTTTTTTGATTTTTTGGAAACTATATGAAAAGGTAAAAACTATCCTTAGCCCATGGGCTCTACAGAATCAGGCCAGAGGCCACATTTACCATGTGAGTCCTAATTCACCAGCCCCTAATCAAAAGGCAGGGTAATATGGTAGTTAAAGGCCTCATTTTTTTTTTTTTTTTTTTGTGCAAATCATGGTACTGTCACCAGTCAGCTTTGTGGCTTAACTTCATCATTCTAATCTTTGGATGCCTCATTTGTGAAATGAGGATAAATCCAGTACATACTACAGAGGGCTGCTAGTTGATTAAGGGAGGTCATGGATGTGTGTACTCTCCCAGCTCACCACAAGTGTCCACGATGAACCCAGTGTTGGGCTAGTCATTACAGGAGAGTCGAATGTGGACCAGACACAGCTGTACTCCCCAGGAGCTGAGAGTCTAACAGGGAGGTGACCATGTGCTCCAGTAACTGTCACCCATGCACAGTGATCCCGACTGTCAGTGAGGCACAGTGGGGACCATTTTGTAATCTCCATGTTTGCAGTACTACTTCTGGGGGTTTGGAAGGCTCAGGGTATTTCTTGCAGAAGGAGCAGATGGGCCTGGTACTGCCACAAGGCTAATCCATGCACCTCTGTGAATCTATGCAGCTGCAATGGCACCTTGGCATTTAATTCCACTCTCCTCATCACCACTGCCAGACCCCTGCTCTCCCTTCTGCTCATAGTCCCTTGGCAGCTACAGACGTGGAGTTTCCACTTTCTTTCCTTTGTAATAGAGTCCAGTTGAACTTACAGCAGATAACACCTTATCAATAGTGAATTTGTATTAAACAAAAGTTTGCTTTTTTAGCAATGTATCACTAAACCATTTACAAGTGACATGAGAAACATGGTAATCAATGCTTTTATGTTTTTGCATTGTTTTGACTTCTCCTTACAAATCATTCTTATGCTTAGTTCTTTATAAGATGACTTGTTCTGCCCTATGTGACCTCCAACAAGAATCCTAACTGGGCTTATCACCTAGTCCCCTTCTTCATTATAGAATCTCTTTAATTCAGCCCTTAAAAACAAAGGATAGCAAAGGAGCTCATGAAAGACTGGAGCCTCATTTGGTTTTACTGGCATCTAATTTTCTGAATTCTTTTTATAATGTATAAATCACAGAGGAGGTAGATGTTACTCTGAAGGTCAGAAGATAATACGAATGAATAGTGATATTCACGTAGTAAGAGCTGACATCAGCTCCAGAAAGACTTAGTAGATCCTTTGGCAACAGTGCTAATCCTCAGTTTGTTTCCTACAATCTGCCTGATTCCATATTGCTTATGAGTCCTTTTGCTGTCCCAGGCTCATGTGCTGTGTTGCTCCATGCCAATTTGAGCTCTCACACTGTTAAGAAACAGATATTTTATGCCAATTGCATAGTTTTGTCTGTGTTTCAACTGCAGTTACTCAAGTTTAAGCTTTCAAAGTAGCCATCTTCCCATTCTTCCTTTTTGCAAGCCCATCAGGAGAGTCCTTTTCTTCCAATAACAAATGCCTACTGCACCTGCTAGTTACCTTGGAATTGCTTCTTTCATTTTTACACAGTTACAGTTTCTTTCTACTCTGTCTACTCTTTGATCTGCCTTCTGTTATGATAGCAGTAAGGGGTTTTGAGGTTATCCTAGAATTTTGAATATTTTAAAAGGAACTTCCAAGTTGGCTATGACATGGAAATCTTGCCTGTGCAAGGCTGCTATGTAAAACAATTCCAGACAACACTGTACTCTTCACAGTCTATGCAAATATTTTGTGCAGGGGACAACGTCCATATTGATCCCTGGCTGCCCTGACCCAGTGGACTGGGCTTGTTGAGGCTAAGATGCATACTCTACAAGATACTGCCTCAGTCATCAAAGAGGAGGAAGAGGAAGGTGATAAAGAGAAAGCAGCAGTACTTTTATATAGCTTCTTTTGTGCAAGACTCTCTTTGAAGCCCTTTATATATATTAGCTCTTTTATTGACTAAATAGTCAGCTTTTTTACTTATTAATTGCAGAAGTTACTGGCTCCTACAAATGTATCATTATCTCTTCTGGACAATGGTGTACAGAAACAGGCTTCCTTCCCACATATGGTTGCAGCCTAATGAATTTTGATGGAATTGATCCAAGGTCAACTATTATATATATTGCAGGGCCAAAGATTAATGCAAAGGAAATTACTAAAATTGTCATTAGACTCTCATCAAAAATCCAGAGACTCCCTTGCATAAAATGACAAATCCAACCTTACATTTAACATTACACCACCAAGTGGCCTTTCTGTTCAGGTTTAGTTTTTTCTCCAATTCCATATCATGGCCCTTTAACAATGGAAAATCAGGCCACTTCCCTTCTGCCTACATGGTTCAAAAATCTCCTTGCTGGGAGGTTTGCTTCAGGCTATTACCTTTTTTATTTCTCTCTGCCTGTCTAAATTCTTCCTTCTAATATAAAAACATGAGTCAAAAAGATTCTTACAGCCCTATAAATATCTTTTCACAGTGCAATTCATAATAGCTAAGACAAAGAATCAACCTAAATGCCTGGTGACGAATCACTGGACAAAGATGTGATATCTATCTGTCTGTCTATCAATCTATCATCTCTCTGTCTATACACACACACTATGGAAATCTTGACTTTTGTAGCAGCTTAGATGGATCTTGAGATGATTAGGCTAAACTAAATAAATCAGAAAGTAAAAGAAAAATACGGAATGACTTCACTCATATGAAATATAACAAAAAACACAAGAAAAAATTTATTCGAGTCTGAAATCAAGACTCTGGTTACCAGAGAGGGAGAGAAAGGAGGAGAAAACTTAAGAGTTGAAAATGATAGTGGTGGATGGCACTAGAACTCTGATGGCGAGTGTGGTTTGAAACGTAATAAAAAGTTCCTTCTTCAATCTTCAACTCACCTTTCACAAACTCTTCTAACGAGGTGATGGACTAATCCATGGCATTCTGTTTCCTTGGATCTATGAACTAAAATTATCCTACATCATTTTGTGTATAATAATGCATTGCTTTGTAGTCATTCTCATTTGTGTTGATGTGTGTGTGTGTGTGTGTGTGTGTGTGCATGTGTGTGTTCATGTATTCCTTGAGGGTGGGAACCTCATTTCTAATTTTGTTAGTAGTCCCCTCCACAGCCCCCCTCCTTGTGCCTAGCACACAGCAGGTGATCAATAAGTGCTTTTTAATAAGGAACTGACTCACTGCCAGCACTCTGGCCCCTTGGCTCAGGTTGTTCTGAGGCATGCAGCCTTCCAAGAAAAGCTAGCTTTCTTGGCTTCCTTCCATAAAGCTGGTGTGAATTTCAATACTAAACCTTCAAAGATAAAATTCAGAAAAGGCCACCCTACCCTTGGGCAGCTGTGAAAGAAACACACCCCAGTGGAAAAGAGCCCTAGGGGCCACTTGGATAAAATTCACACCTATGTCTATTAATTTTCCTTTAGCACAGTAAAATAATTTCCAGCCCAAGTTAACACTGAGGACTTATTATGTAACATAAACACGCATATTCTTTTTCCTTCAGCATAGCCATAGGGATAGGTATCATCATTCTCGCATTACAAAGGGCAAAGAGAAGTTAAATTACCTGCTCAAGGTTATTGCAACTAACAAAGCAAATTGCTGAGCCAGGATTGGATGTCAGACAGGCTAGTTTGAGTCTGAGCTCTTGGCCTCTGCAATATATACTGCTGCACTATACCTCTTGGGCTTAATTAGGGGTGTGTGCATGTGTACATGAATATATCAACCTGTGTGTAGACAAGACAGGAAACAGTTGGAAAGTGCAGTATTTTATAAGTGATGTTCTTTGTTTTATTGTTTTTGTTTTTCCCCAGCATTATCGACATAACTTTGTGTAAGTTAAAGGTGTGTATTGATACTCTTAGTAAGAATGGTTACCTCAGTAGGGTTCATTAACATCTCTATCACCTCATGTAATTACCATTTCTTTTTTTTTTGGTGAGAACCTTTAAGGTCTCAGCATTTTCAAATTTCAAATTTCAAAATTCACACTGTACTGGTAACTACAATCACTATACTGTACTTTATTTCTCCAACACTTAACTCACCGTGGAACTAGTATTTTCTAACTTTTACCAACATCTCTGTCCATTTCCCTCACCCCATATCTGCCAAACCAGCGTGACTCTCTTTTGCTGTGTTCTACATATAATTATATCATACAGTATTTGACTTTCTGTCTTAATTTCACTTAGGATAATGCTCTCAGTGTACATCGTTTTTTGCAAATGGTAGGGTTTCCTTCTTTCTGAAGGTTGAATATGGTTTCATTGAATACACACACACACACATCATCATCATCGTATAATCTTTATCCCTTCAACTGCAGACAGATACTTAGGTTGTTTCCATGTATTTACTATTGTGAATAATGCTAGTAAACATGGGCAGATCGCCCTTTAAGACAGTGATTTTATTGCCTGTGCGAGATTAGGTTGCTAGATCCTAACAGTTCTATTCTTAATTATTTTGTGCAACTCCTATACTGCTTTCACTAGGGAATATACCAATTTATATTCCCACCAGTAATGAACAAGTGTTCCCTTGTCTCTACATCCTCATTGACACTAGCTATCTTTTATTTCTTAAGATAGCTATTTTAACAGATGTGAGGTGATATCTCATGGTGGTTTTAATATGCTTTTCCCTGATTATTAATGCTGTTGAACACCTTTTCATATATCTGTTGACCTTTATATGTCTTCTTTGGAGAAATGTCTATTTAGGTCTTCTGCTCATTTTTAAGTCTGATTGGTCTTTTGCTATTGAGTTGTAAGCATTTCTTCTGTCTTTTAGTTATTAACTCCTTATCAGATACATGATTTGCAAGTATTTTCTCTCATTCAGTAGGTTATCTTTTCATTTGTTGATGGTTTCTTTTTCTGTGCAGAAGCTTTTTGATATAGTTTTGCTTATTCAGTTTGCCTTTGTTGCCTTTACTTTTGGTATTATATTCAACAAATCAATCAATGCCAAGGAGTTTTTTTCTTATTTTCTTCTAGAAAGTTTGTGACTTAAGTTTTTATATTTATCTATAATCCATTTTGTGTTAATTTTTGTAAATGTTGTAAGACATGAATTCAGTTGCATTCTTCTGCATGCGGTTAACCATTTTTCTCAACCCCACTTATTGAAGAGATTATTCTTTCCCCAGTGATCAGTGAATAGTCTTGACTCCCTGTCAAATATCAGTTGACCATACATGTGTGTGTGTGTATTTTAGGTTTTGAATTCTATTTTGAATTACGTATTTTTATGTCAATACCATAATGTTTTGGTCACTTTAGTTTTGTAGTATATTTGAAATCAGGTAGTCTGATGCCTCCAGTTTTGTTATATTCTCAGGATTGTTTTAGCTACTAACTCAGTGCTTTGCAATCCCATACAAATTTTAGGATTGTTTGCTTTAGTTCTGTGAAAAGTACCATTTGAATTTTGGTAGAGATTTTGTATAATCTATAGATAACTTTGGACAGTATTGACAATTTAACAATATTAATACTTCTAAACATGGGGTATATTTCCATTTGCTTTTGTTTTTCAATTTCTTTCATAAAAGTCTTATAATTTTCTTATTATTTTTAACCAAAGTCTTTTTAACCAAAGCATTTATCTACTGGAAACCTCCATGGTTAAATTTATTTATAAATATTTTATTTCTGATACTACTGTAAATGAGATTGTTTTGTTTATTTTTCAGATATCTTACTTTTAGTGTATGAAGATGCAACAGATTTCCCTATGTTGACTTTGTATTCTATACTTTAATGAATTTATTGATTAGTTCTTTCAGTTTTTTGATGGAGTCTTTAGGATTTATGCAAGAGAATATGCAAGAGAATATTATCTGCAAATGAAACAGCTTTATTTCTTCCTTCAGCTCAGGTGCCTTTTATTTCTTTTATTCCCTTCCCCCAATTGTCTGACTATGTCTTCTATTACTGTGCTGAATAAGAGGGTGAACATGGATCCTTGTCTTGGTCCTGATGTTAAAGGAAAGACTTTCATCCTCTCGCCTTTGAGTATGATGTTAGCTCTGGGCTTATTATATATAGCCTTTATTATGTTGAGGTACATTTTTCCTCCATTCAATTTGTTGAGAGTTTTTACCATGAAAGGTTGTTATATTTTGTTAAAATATTTTTCTGCATTTATTGAGGTGATCATATGATTTTTATCTATCAATGTGGTACATCACATTTATTGGTTTATGTATATTGAAGTATTCTTATGCCCCAGGGATAAATCCTTTTAATGTGCTGATGAATTTTGTTTGGTAATATTTTATTGAGAATTTTTGTATCTCTGTAATCAAAGATAGTGAGCTGTAATTTTCTTTTTTTGTAGTGTCCCTATCTGGCTGTGATATCAGAGTAAAGCTGACTTTGTAAAATTAGTTTGGGGATGTTCCCTTTTCAATATTTTGGAAGACTTTGGAAAGGATTGGCATTAGTTTTTTACTGTTTAGTCGACTTCACCAGGGAAACCATCTGGTCTTGAACTGAGCTTTATTGGGATTTTGTTTTGTTTTGTTTTTGTTTTTATTACTGATTCAATCTCCTTACTCTATTGGCCTGGTTAGATTTTCTTATTCTTCATGATTCTGTTTTGATAATTTGTATATTTTTAAAAATAATTTGTGTTTATGCATTGTTGTCTCGTACAGTGTTTTGTATTTCTATGGTATTACTTGTAATGTCTCCTCTTTCATTTCTGATTATATTTATTTGAATCTCCTGGCCTTTTTTTTTTTAAGATAATCCAGCTAAATGATAGTCAATTTTGTTTATCTTTTCAAAATTCAACTCTTAGTTTTGTTGATGTATTCTAATGTTTTCTGATTTCCATTTCACTTACATCTTCTCTAACTTTGTTATTTCCTTTTTTCTGATAGTTTTTCTGATAATCTTTTCTTCCCTTTATCGTTCCTTGAATTGTAATGTTGCTTATTTATTTATGATTTCCCTTTTTCTTCATGTAGTTTTTTATTAAACAGCTTTTGTTGTTCTCATAGCTTTTGATATGTTTCCTTTTTCACTTGTCTCAATGTAGATATTTTGTAAATCCCTTTTTGATTCTTTAGTTGTTCAAGGGCATGTTTAATTTTCACATATTTATGAATTTTCCAGCTTTGTTACTAGTTTTTAGTTTTATACTGTTCTGGTTATAAAAGATTTTGGTTTGATTTCAGTTCTCCTAAATTAATTAAAACTTTCTTCTTGACCTGTCATATGACCTATCTTGGAGAATGTTCCATGTGCATTTGAAGTGATTGTATTCTGCAACTGTTGGGTGGGATGTTCTGTATACCTCTGTTATGTCCAGTTGGTCTAAAGTATAGTTCAAGTTCAACATTTTCTTATTGATTTTTCTATCTAGGTGATGTATCTAGTTGCTAGTGGGATTTTGAAGCTCCCTACTATTATTATATGCAATTTTCTGTTTCTCCTGTCTAATCTGCTAGTATTAATTTATTTAGGTGCTCCAGTGTTGGGTGTGTATATATTTGATTCCTTTTTCAATATGTAATGATTATCTTTTTTTTTTTTAGTTTTTAGGTTAAAGATTTTTTTTTCTCGTATTAACAAAGCTGTCCAACTCTCTTGGTTTTCATTTGTGTGGAATATCTTTTTTTATCCCTTTCCTTTGAGTCTGCATGTACCCTTAAAACTGAAGAGAGTTTCTTATAAACAGGATAGAGTTCAGTATTATTTTTGGTTTTTATTCATTCAGCTACTCTATACCATTTGATTAGAAAATTTGATCCATTTACTGTTAGAGTATTTATAGGTAGAAACTTATTAGTGCCATCTTATTAATTGTTCCCTGGCTGTCTTGCAATTTCCTTCTTCCTTTATTCCTCTCTTGCTGCCTTCTGTTGGGAGCTGAAAATTTTCTGTCATCATATGCTATGATTTCCTTTTCTCTTTGTCTTTTATGAATCTATTTATAGTTACCATGAGGCTTATGGAACATCTTTTAACAGTCTATTTTACACTGATTACAACTTACCTTATATCACACACAAAAATTGTATTCTTTTATTCCTCCACCCCATTTTATATATGTGCTTTTTATATTATGTGCTTATTAAAAGATTATTATATATAGATAATTATTTTAATACTCTTGTATTTTAACCCTTATGCTAAAATTAAGTGTTTAACACACCACCACAGTACAGTATGACAGTAGTTTGACACTATAATTACTTTTGTCACTGTCGTCTGTGTTCTCATATTTTTTGTGACTGATTAATATCTTTGCATTTCACATTGAAGAACTTTTAACATTTATTTTGAAACAAATTTAGTATGATGAACTCCCTTTGCTTTCATTATCTGGGGAAATCTCTATTTCTCCATTTCTGAAAGGTAACATTTTCAGGGAGGTTATTCTTACTTAGTAGTTTGTTTTTTCCCCCAGCACTTTGAATATATCATCTGACTCCCTCCTGGCCTCTTAAGTTTTCTGCTGATAAACTAATTGGAATTCTCTTGTAAGTTACAAACTTCTTTTCTCTCCCTGGTTTTTGATTCTCTCTTCATCTTTAATTTTTGACAGTTTTATTATAATATGTCCTGGGGAGGATTTCTTTAAGTTGAGTTTGTTTAGTGACCTAATACTTTCATAAATTTGGAAACCCAAATATCTTTGAATATTTGGGAAATCCTTAGCCACTCTTCTTGAAATAATCTGATTCCTTTTCCGTGGAACTCCAATAATAGCATATAGTGTTTTTTTTTTCATGGTAGCCCATAAATTACATATAATTTATTCCTTATAACTTTTTATTCTTTATAACTTTATTCTACTATGGTTGGATAATTTTAAAGTTCCCATTTTCTAAATCAGAGAACATTTCTTCCTCTTGATCCATTCTGTTATTGGTGTGCCTTATTATATATTTTTTTCTTTTCATCGTATTCTTCAGTTCCAGAATTTTTGTTTGCTTTTTTGTTTATCTCTTTATGAAACCTGTCATTTTGTTCAGTTATTGTTTTCCTGAATTCATTGAACTGTCAGTTTTCTTAAAACTCACTAAGTTTCCTAAAAATAGCTATTGTGAGTTACTTTGTAAATCACAAATCTCCATGCCTTTGTGACTGATTACCAGAAGATTATTGTAATCCTTTGGTTATGTCATTTTTCCTTGATTTTTCATGTTTCATGAAATTTACATTGCTTTCTTCACATTTGAAGTAGCATCAGTCCTTCTAACCTTTGCTAACTGGAAGAGAAATGTCTTCCATCAGCCCTGATGAGGATTCTGAGGCTGACTCAGACCTTCTGTGGATACACCTCTTCCGTGCTTCTTGTTTCCTCTTGAATTTTTTTAAACTTGAATATCTTTTCTCCAATCTGCAGAGCTGTAGATTGCAAGTGGACATTCCCTTTTTGTTTTTCAAAGGTGCTAATGAAGCTTAAGCTTGTGATCTCTCCCCAGTATGTAGATCTAGACCTGTTTTCTATGCATGTTCATTAGCTGTTTACCAAAGCTTGCTGTCACCTCAAGAGCTGTCACCGAGAACTGACCATGGGTTATAGATGTATGGGTGGAGTAGATGCAGCACTGGGAATGCCCGTAGGCCAGCTAGGGAGACTCATGGATGAAATCTCCCAGTGGTTTATTGGCAAATACCTTGTTGGGGAGTCCATGAGACAGATATAGGATTTGTGTTCATTTAATGTCCTCTGAGAGTCCTGTCTGCCACTTTCTGCCTACCACCGGGCTGTTCATGATTCAGTACTCTGGATGGAGTGAGAGAGGAATGATACTCTTTAATAGTACTCTGCACAGCTGGGGAGCCAGGTGCTCACTCACAAGCTCTCACTTTCCCCCACAGTAGGAATCACAGGCTGAGAATATATCTTTTAGCCCAAAACTATACTGCTTTGGGGGAGGGGGGAATGCAAGTAAAATCAAATTATTCCCCTCATACAATCCATTGCATCTAAATTCAATTTTTTCCCAGTGGTATGGTGGCATTTTCCTACTGGAAAGCTAGACATCCTCAAAGGCTTTTTATTTTTATGGTATTCCCTGATGAGTCCTGAACTGTATCTAAGAGGAGCTAGTTTATGGGCCACTGCAAGTTCAGCAGGTGGGATTGAGTTCTGTATGTCTATTATCCATCACACAAGTATGTGAAACTCCTCCTGGGTCCTTTGGCATATGGTGCTGAATCCCATGACTCTTATAAAGGCACATATGTCTATGAATGGACACCATTGTTTTTGTTGACAGGAATGGGAGTGGGCACATGAATGAGGGATGTTTCATTCAACTGTGATGCTGACATCATTCTACACTTGATGTTCTTGTTGCTTTACTGTAATAAATCATACATTGTATGATTGATAGTTACCTGTTTGATAGTAACCTGACTGTGAGAAATCAACTAGAATATTTTTATAAAGGTTTATATATATTTATACATTTTTATTAAAGATTTTGTGAAAAAAATTGTCAAATGACAACAATAGATATCTCCAAAGAAGGATATTCTGCATTTTTACACAGAGAACCCTTTGCTGTCGTGCTTTTGAAACACTTGGAATCAAAAAGGATTTCCTGTCTGCCCAGTCTCTCTCTGCATCTAAAGTCATTTCCTCATTATTTATATCACATGGATATGTTGCATCTTTATTTTATCTTCGTTCCTTTTCTTCTTACCTATCCTCTGTTAATACATAATTTCATCCAACATAAAACATGTCCCTCGTGAATTTCCTTTGTTTTTGAATTTTCCGCTTTCTGGATGCTGGATGCAAATGCTGGTATTGGAATGACCATTGGTCTTGTTAGTTTAACTCTGAACAAACTGTGTGTATATCTCTTTTTCATCTGTACGGTGGAGATCATAATATCTCTGGCAGTAGAGACTAAATTAAGTGATACCATAAATATGAAAATATTATCAAATTCAACAGTTCATAAATGTTTGCTTTTTAACCATGACTGAGACTGGTAGCAGGAAGGATCTCTCTTCTCCACTGCCAATTGCTCTTTTTTGTTTCTCTCATCTCATGCTCTTTCCCCCAGCCACCTCCTCTTCACTTTGGTTCCTGGGCAGCTGCTAATGTGAAGACAGTGCAAATCCCATCTGCTCTCGGCATATGGGACCAACGCTATTGCTTCCAAAGCCCTTGCTTTTGCTTTTTAGAGCAGGGTGGGTTATTGTGTGGAAAGTGAGGCAGAAAATTACAGAATAATCTAACTAGGCTTTGTTGAAGTTTCATATAGTAATGATGGAGTCAATACATCAGTCTTTATCACTCATCCATCTCTGCCTCCTTCGCTCAGTGTTTTCTACTGGGAAACTGAGTTTTCTTCTAATTTATGTAATAAAATGTAAGGGATAAATTTCAAGATAAGGGAACATATAAAAAGCACAGAAGACTGAGGCCAAAAAGGAAGTTAAAGCATAAATATGCATATTATAGTACCCAGAAATATTCTACCAACCCATGATTTTGACTCTGAGCATCCTAGTACTCAAGCAAAAGAGAAATGCTGTCAACTTACAAGAGTCCCAATGTATATAAGAGACAGAGCAATGGTAGATGGACAGAATCAAACAAAGCATTTACTGACATTTCAGTCTGCAGAAAATTTTCCTAGTGGGTTCCCAATAAGATTTGGAACATCTTTATACCAGAGTATCAAGGGTTCCAGACCTGACATTCAATCTAGAGCTGGGTTGTAGTGAAACCTTCAGGTAAGTCACATACATATATAAAAATAATTGATGATTGTACTTATGAAAACATGGAATGATAACTAATATCCCTGGATTGATTCTCTTGATTTGGGACCCATGTTTTATACTCTTCCATATGAGGAAAGTGCAGATGGATGTAAGCCAGTAAATATTCATTCAGCTGTTGTTAAATGCATTTGTTGTTTATCATTGAAGTAGATGGTTGGATCAGTTAGGGAATGATAATAATGAAGTACAAGAATTGGTCATCCTTTCTGAGTGGAATTACTCTTCAACTTTAGATGTCACACGCTTGACTCCTCTAGTTGATCTCTGATTACAGGACAAGGTTATGGGATATTGATGGTCAATCCAGCTTCACCTTCACAGCTGAAATCACTCTAAGTTAGTCACCAGTACCTTGTGAAAATAGGTTGGGAATGATAGCAATGGTCATTGCCAGTAAACCTTACAACTTTTTCTATAAACTTCTAAAATGAAATTGACTATTGATGGAAAACATTAACGATCATTTTCATGATTACATGGTGCTTAGAAATAGAAGGGAAATAGTTGAGATTTTAAGGTGAAGACTTGCTGTCCTCTAAATTTTGTAATGAATCTTTTGGGGATATGGAACCACAAATTAAATGCCTCTAGATCCCAGGCATATCCTGGAAATGCCTGAAGTGGCTTCGTTGATAAGAGGAAAGAATGTAGGTAACTGTTTTGAACTGAGATCTTGCCTGCATTCAAAATATGCCAGTTATTTTCCTCATGTTGTTTCTTTACATAGAGAAATAAAGCCTAGGTGTTTTATGCTATATCATTTTAGCCACAAATCCATATCTCCTATGAGATTTTTCTGATTTTTAACACACATCATGGCCCAGTTAAAAAAGTGCTTGTGGACCTCTGGTGAGTCATTTTGTACCAAATGAATTATCTGTATGAATGCAAAAGAGAAGGAGAAGAAAAGCAAAGAGATTGAGCTAAGAAGATACATGCATATCTATAACTTGAGCCAATAATTATAGAATTACATCAATGAGAACTACAGTGGTTCAGTTTGCTTTCTAAATAATGAAGACAAGAGTAATTTCTTGAAATGGTTTAGGTGCTGTAACTGACATTATTATTAAATGAATATTTGTGTAGGAAGAGAACTAGATCTTCAGAGTTATTTTACAAAACCAACAAGAGATGCTACTGGTCCCTGAACTGCTTTTTGTTTTCTAAATCCCAGGTCTCCCAGGTACGCTTTCTTTCCTTTGTTTTGCAGCAGGTACAGAATTTCTCAACTGAGTTTATGAGTTCTCTTTTTCTCATTCATTTACAGATAGTATCTAAAGAGAAAGCCCAGAATGGTTTTTAGGTTTACTTATCAGACTAAGTTTTCAGTTGGCAAAGGAAGTGCTGTGAGCATTATGTACTAAATTCACTAGCTGCTATTTCATTTCTTTAAATTTTATGCTTGGTCATATTAATGCTTACCCAAAGTTAGCCATTTGGGGAACTATAAAAATGTTGCTATCAGTTGTCAGACTTTTTTTAAAGACTAAGTTTAATCAAATTAGAAATGTGCCTCTCTGCCACCTGTTTGCTCTTCACCTGCGCGGCTTTCCTTGGTGGGAGGCTCAAGGAGGCTTAGGCAGCCATGAGAACTAATTGAATAATGACTCATGCTGCCTCCCAAATAAATTAGTCTCTCTGTGAGTATATGTTACATGCTGCAGAAGGTATTTTCTGGTCTCACTTAGTGTACTGAGGTACCATTTGTCTTTCTGAAAATCTGATGAGTGTCCAATGATGAGGTAGTTTTGCAGTATTCAGTCTTGGTTCTAAGTAATGATTTGGGGAGGGCCTAATTATAAATTAAAGTTCATAGGGGTGTCAGTATTTTTTCTGATTAGCTTTTTGTATTCTCTGTGTATATACCTTGAAGTGGGATAGTTTGATTGCTTGTTTGTGTGCTAGTTTTTTTGAGGACTCTCCATAATGTTTTACAGAGAGTTTGCATTAATTTACATCCCCATCAACAGTGTAGGAGGGTTCCTTTTTCTCCACATCCTGTCTAACAGTTGTAATACAGTATCATGAAAGCAATGTAGCAATGTAAACAAGATAAATAATAAAACAATTAAAAATTAAATTAAGGGACAGTTGTGAAAATGAGGCCAATTGTCATCCCTAAAACAGAGAGAAGTATGTACAGATTTCAGAAACACTTAAAATGAGTACAACATTAAAAATATAAAATTGCTAGTAAAAAATACATGAACCAAACCAAAACCTGCACTCTCAGAAAATCTGAGTAAACCTCAGTGACTCAGGAAAAATCCAACAAACCCAACATTATTGCAATCGGGAGACTTTCCTTTCTAGTCAAGACTACTTATAACACAGTATCTCAAATCAAAAAGTGAAAGTTACTGGAAGAAAATGTCTCTTGGCATTAAAGGGAAAAGAACATCATGTCCATTGGGGAAGCAGATATTCCTTGTGAGGACTCCCCCATCTGCATCTTTCTGTCTCATCTCTCTAAGCTGCTCTTCCTGTTGTGTTGGTCCATCATGGCTACCTCCCCTGAGACTGCATCACCTGATAACTAGGATGGCTCAATTATTTAACATCCAAGCCAGGACTATCTGGGGGCGTGAAATGCAATGTAATCAAAACTTTCTCCAGGATAGCAGGCGTAAATTGGGATGTCCCAGGCAAGCCCGTGTATAAGATCGAGCTCTTCACCCATTCCCACTCTCCCCCAAGGAAGTCCCAGATCTGGTCCCTGTTTTTTACAATGTATAGGTCTCTTGGTTTAGACTGATTGATAGTCAGAAGTTCATTCTTAACTAAATTATTAAGTAGTATATGGGACCCAATAGTGTAGACAGAACATTAGGAGTTGTGAACAGAGGCAAATACTTTTAAGGAGTATAGACAGGAAAACAGAGTTGGTAACTCCAGGTGACATTAGTGATTCAACAGAGTATAGAACCAAAAGTGTTAGAATAATTGTTTTATAGTTTCCAACAGCAACTGGAAGCAACCCTGGTTTAAGTTATCCTAAGTCAAAAGATTTCGGAAGCCAAGAAGCTGAATCTGTTTTCCATGTTTTGCCTTCTTCCAGTTTACCACCTGACACAGATTTCCTCACTCCTACTTCCCCTATTTTGGCTTAGACTATAATATTTCTATCTTTTTCAAGTAACCAGGTGTAGTTGTCCTTCCTTTAATGTGTTTATGATTAGAAAGGCCCAATTTTTCTTGAGTTTAGATAGCGTTAACTCAAGTCTGTTCAATTGACATCAATCCCTGGCTATAGCAATTGATTCATGTATCGGTCTTGCAGGGGAAGGAAAAATTTCCCCCTACTCTTTCAGGTGTCTTAAGCTGGTCTGATAGTTAAATTGACATAAGTACAGATTAGCAGGAAAAAAAGTAAATTTTGTATGTATGGCGACCTCATAGATATGGGACCTAAGATGTGACCAAATCAGGCAGTTTTTATACCTTTTAGACAAAGAAATACTTTGCGAACAATAAACAAGACAAAAAACTTGGGATGGTTACTAAAAAGCTAAACTGGGTTTGTTTACACAGTCATCTAGGCCCTGAATTCCCTGTCTCAGATAATAGTGATGTCTCCCTACCCTCTGCTGCAAGAGAGTACCTTTCACTTGGGGTCTTTATTTCCTGCTTTTGCGAGGTCAGAGGAAGGTTGGAGTGTTCTTGCCCTAATACCTGTTTCCTGAGTAACTTTAATTCAAAATAACAATATGCCAAAGTGGAATATTCGGGGACAACTTACTCTGAGTCCTGTCAGTCTTTCACTTGGTTCACTGAATCTTAATCTGGGACTTTTGTTGGGACCTGTTAGAGGACTGGGTTTCTGATGTGGTAGCAATGTAGTGCTGGATATGCTGATGGTCATCTTGGCTTGAGAGAGGAATCATCTTGTCTGTGTGAGGAAGAGGGAGAAAAAAGCTTAACAATGTCACTTGAACTCCTAGACACAGCCATTCTTGAAATAGAATTATAATCCTGGATTTTGCAGTGTAGTGGGTCATAAAGTTCCTATTTTGATTCACCTTGGTTGAATTTCCACCTCTTGCCAACAAAAGAGTTTTCACTGATATCCTTCCCTTACAGTCTTAATCCTGCTCTGGCTCAGTCAATTATTCCTCTCTCCAGGATTGACCTGTGATCCTTCTGCTTATTGGAAACTACACAGTTCTTAGCTCTTGGACTTTCCTGGTTGATGGATGAACTGTCAGGGCAAGTGGAGTAGGATTCCACAAAGATTAGAGACTTGGCTGAATAGCCAAATGAATGAACAAATTTTTTGCCTAACTTAATGGTGACACTCATTATTTGACCAATGTTTAGAACATTGCTGGTCATCTCAGTAAAGTGTTTAATTGATTTTTAAGATATGCATAAATATTGTCTCTGAAATTTCACCTACTTGTTTCTACAGAAGATTCTTGACATGTAGAGATGTGACCGATACGCAGCGTACCTCCCAATAGTCCTCCCAGTGGTTTGTACTAATGTTTTAGTTGGCAAAAAAGGTGTAAGGTCAATTATCGTAATAGTGTTAGACAGACTGTGAATTTAGGTTTGAGTGCTAATTATGAGGTTTTGGGAGAAGACCAAATCAAACAATATATTTAGTTTCTTAGAACTCATAAGTATCTTTGTTTCAAGAGAGGTTGATTTAGCAATTGCTCTCAAGGAATGTTCACAAAGTTTTCTTAAGTGAGACAAAGCAATAAGAAAGAAATTAACATGAAGCTTGGTGAAGCTATTTTTCTATTTTTTGTCATAAAGAAGAGCCGTCTTTATGTTTGAATTTTACTCAACAGCAGTCTCCTGCAAGTATGCATGTTTGGGGTGTATTCATTTTTCTTTTGTGTTTCAGCTCCCACCACCTGAGCTTGCTAAATGCCTTTCTTTTAACCTGATTTTGTGCATTAAGATGAAGAAGTTATAGAAACGTCCTTAAGCAAATATCATGCTCCTCTTCTTTTAAAAAAGAGAGTGCAGTAATATTGACATTTAGGACTTCAGAGGATGAATATATATTTTACTTAAAATGTTCCTTAGACTAAAGTTAATTTGGCTCTGCAGATGATCCCTAATTAGAACTTTTTTAATGGGTAAATTTCTCTCTAAGCAAGATAGAGCAACTGATCCCAGATAGTTAAGTTCATACATGTCTGAGTGAAAAATACTAAAGTCAGTGAGTTTAAAAACAAACAGAACCTTGATGAGTCTCAGTTAATTGCCTTGGTACAACTGGACTAATCAGGATGTGGGAATGGAAAGGGATGCAAAACAGAAGACAGAAAAGGTAAAAAAAAAAAAAACAACAACAACAAAAAAAAACACTTTTTCATTCATTTACTTGCTTATTTGATGTTTATTGGATACTTACTATGTGTCAGGTATCATATTAAACACGAGGATTTAATGATGAATAAATGTGTTTACTCTCATAAACCATACATTCTATTGGTTAAGGCAGAAAAAAACAGCTAGACAACTAATATAATAATTATTGTACCATATGGTGTGCAGAGAACTGATTAGGGGATATATCACATTCAACCCACTTGAATAATTTCACCTCTGCAATCTGACCAGATAGGAGACATGAGAAATCATTGCCTTCTGTCCAAGGCCATGTCTACCACAATGAGGAAAAAAACCCAGACCATGAAACCAGGCAACAAGAATTTAAGAGTGGGTGGGGCAAGTGAGCAGTATTATTTTCTTCTGTGTGTAGTGACTATGGAAAAATATCCTTTAAATCCTTAGGTGCCCAGTAAAAAGAGCTTAATTTGGCAAACTCTTGCTGATGGACTAGAAAGAATTGAAAAGAGCTATCTGTAAATTATTCAAGATAGCCCAGCAGCAGTTCTGCACAGTGTCTAGAGTTTGACATATTATTTTTTTAATCCACATCACGATTATCATATTGTCAGTTGTGTGTTTTCTTGTAGAGTTTAGTGACATGTGGTCAGAACAGCTGAGGCAGTCAGACAGGTATTACCCTCTCCTGGCACAGGAAGATGCTAGTATCTTGGTAAATAAACTCTGTCTGAAAAGCACCACAGACAGTATCATTTGTAAATAGCAGCTATTTAGGAGAAGCAAACAAACAACAGCAGACTCTTCAGTCTGGTCTCTTGACAGTAACAGAAGAAAAAGGAAATGGTGTATCTCTAGTCTGTTGATTCATGAGTCTAACCACATGCTAAAATTTAGAACTTTCAAGTCACTGCTTTACTTATATATGTACATATATACACACATATATTACATATATGTGATAGATAAAATTAAAATTACATCTCTGTATTTGTGCTAAAAAAACAAATTACAAAGCATGATGACTTACAGTTCATGTGGTTCGTGGTGGCTCTACCAGCTCATCCCCTTCAGAAACAATGCGAATAAACGTGTCCTTGAAAGAAGTTCCCGTTTTACTCATCATTCATGCACTGTCAGAGGGACTTGGCTTTTACTAGTGGATTGTAATGTTTTCCCCTCCTTGTATATACACTGCCCTCAGACTTCTGGAAATGCTCCACAGGGATCTCTGTATTCCAGAGCGATGGTTCTGACCTGTATCCTCCCACCTTTTCTATCCTGAGCAGCAGAAAAAACCCATAAGCAAATGTGGACATCCACTTTAAGCTTAATTATATTCTTAAC